>LPNX010130899.1:0-16940 GCA_001517045.1 Pseudotsuga menziesii
TGATGATGATGATGAGGATGATGATGATGATGTTCATGATGATGAAGATGATGTTGATGATGATGATGAGGATGATGATGATGGCAATGGTGATGATGATGAAGATGAAGGTGATGATGATGATGATGATGATAATAACGATGGTGATGATGAAGGTGATGAAGATGATGAAGATGAAGATGATGTTGATGGTGATGGTGATGGTGATGACGATGAGAAGAATGAGGATGGTGGTGATGATGATGATGATGAAGGTGATGATGATGATGATGTTCATGATGTTGATGGCGATGATGATGACTTAGATCAAAGATCCAAGAGTAGAGAACTTAGATCGTAAGATTTTGGAGGATAATGGTCCATGCAAGGGCGTGATAGCATCAAAATTATTTTTGGTCACTAACTAGAATGTCATTAAGAGGTCATGCGTGATGCTTTGAGGATTTTTTACTATCAATGATATGTTTACAAACCTCTTGTAGGGATTAAAGAAATTCTTTCCTCTTGTGACCAGGTCTATAGCCTAAAGAACCATGCTTGATGCTTAGAACATCCAATTATGATATAACAAAGGCTTTGCTCATAAGCTGTAACACCTATTCCTCTAGGACTCATGTCTCATGCACAATGTCCTAAAAACCAATGAAGACCTTAAATTGAGGGAAATTTAATTGAACCTATGATTGCTACTTGGGAATAACTCAAATGATTCTAGTGAGCATTCTTAGGAGTAGGATCCAAGGACTCTAGAGTGAGAATTCTTAGGAGTAGGAACCAGGGACTTATGCATTAATAGTTCATAGTAAGGATCATGGTTCATGAAAGGGCACCCATAACATTTATATTATTATTTCTATAAGGCATTAACTAGCCTTACCATTAAGAGGTCATATGTGTACTTGTTTAAAAAAAATTGATGATTATTTGATGCTTACCACCTTCATGTAGGGCCAAAGGCAACTATTTCCTCCGATGATCATGTCTACAACATAAAGAACCACACCTATTGCTCAATACGTCTAATAAGGATATAACTCCGAGTTTTACATCGTCTATACAAAGGGTAGGCCTTGTGGTCTAGGCCATGCTTTATGACCAAATACTAGAGACAAAGGCCCTAAGACCCGTTCCTCTATGAATCATGTATCATGTATCATGCACATGCTTTTAAAAACCAATTTCAAATAAATTTTTATAAAAAATTTATTATTTGTCTCGGGCCTACAGTTGATTAATTGTCTTTATGGTTCATATAGGTTTGTTTAGTTGGTGTTTTATTGATTTTTTTCAATCCTCCATGAAATCACGGAGGATTGAAAAAAATCGGGCAGCGTTTCGGCTTGCCCGAGACACATTTCAAAAATAAATCGGTAGCATAAACCCTACCGGTTGACATAATTTATATATATATATATAACAAATTAACAAAAAAATTCAATTTAACTACAAATTTTTAAAAATCCGACAGCATTTTTGCTTGCCGGTACACATTTTAAACATGCAAATTATAAAAATATAAATTTACTAAATTTGAAAACAAAACTATAAAAACATACATTTACTAAATTTCAAAACAAAATTATTAAAATATACATTTACAAAATTTTATAAATTTATAAAAAAAAAAATTAAATTCCATTTAAATTGAGAAAAACAATTTAAATGGTTACCTCTTGGCTCCGACATTTTGAGGAGGTGGGGTTGCTTTTGGTAGATTGTCGCTGTCCCTCGGTCAAGCTCCGTCCCTCGGTCGAGTGATTGAAAATGACGTTTGGGGCCCGCGCGGCCCCTATTTATATTTTTTTTTGAAAAGGTACCTCGACCGAGGTATATACCTCGACTGAGGTCAATACCTCGGTCGAGGTTTTAATACCTTGACCGAGGGTTAATAAATACCTCGACCGAGGGCTGAAAAGAACCTCGGTCGAGGGCTTCAAAAAACCTCGGTCGAGGTATTAATACCTCGGTCGAGGGCTTAACAAGCCCTCGACTGAGGTACGTTTTTTTGATTTTGGAAAAATGCGCTTGCCAAAAAGTGTTACCCAGGTCCATGGATTCACCCCATCATAGTCATCATCCTCATCATCATCATAGTCATCATCCTCCTCATCAACATAATCATTGCTCATTGTCATAATTCCATTGCAAATGCTTGAAAATAAAATCAAAGCAAAGTTTCAACTAAACCTATCATCATCATCATCATCGTCGTCGTCGTCGTCGTCATCATCATCATCATCATCATCATCATTATTCCTCATCATCGTCATCATCATCATCATCATCCTCATCCTCATCCTCATCCTCATCCTCATCCTCATCCTCATCATCATCATCATCATCATCATCACCATCATTGTTGATCATCATTATCATCGTCATCATCATCATCATCATCGTCATCATCTTCATCCTCGTCATCATCATAGTCATCATCCTCATCATCATCATTGTCATCATCCTCATCATCACCATCATCACCAACATTGTTCATCATCATCCTCATCATCATCCTCATCATCCTCATCCTCATCATCCTCCTCATCATCATCATCATCCTCATCCTCATCATCATCGTCACCATCATTGTTCATCATCATCATTGTGGTGGTCATCATCATCATCATCCTCATCATCATCATAGTCATCATCCTCATCATCATCATTGTCATCATCCTCCTCCTCCTCATCATCATTGTTCATCATCATCATTCCATTGCAAATGCTTGAAAATAAAATCAAAGCAAGGTTTCAACTAAACCTATCATCATCATCATCATCATCATTGTTCCTCGTCATTGTCATCTTCATCCTTATCCTCATCCTCATCATCATCATCAACATCGTCACCATCATTGTTCATCATCATTGTCATCGTCATCATCATCCTCAACCTCATCATCATCATCATAGTCATCATCGTCATCGAAATCATCCTTATCGTCATCATTATCATTGTTCCTCATCATCGTTAGCATCGTCATCATCCTCGTCATCATCTTCATCATCATCACCATCATTGTTCATCTTCATAGTCATCTTTACAGTCATCATCATCCTCATCATCCTCATCATCTTCGTCATCAACATCATCATCCTCATCATCCTCATCATCTTCATCATCAACATCATCATCCTCATCATCTTCGCCATCAACATCATCATCCTCATCATCGCAATCACCATCATCATCATCATAATCAATGTCATCATAGTAATAGTCATCGTGATCATCATCCTCGTCATTATCATCATCATCACCATCATTTTTAATCATCAGTCATTATCATCCTCCTCCTCATCATCATCGTTGTCATCAACATCATCATCCTCATCATCGTAATCATCATCATCATCATCATAATCATCGTCATCATCATCCTCATCCTCATCCTCCTCCTCCTCATCATCATCCTCATCATCCTCATCCTCATCATCGTCATCATCATCACTGTCATTGTTTATAATCATCATCATCATCGTCATCATCATCATCATAGTCATCATCCTCATCATCATCATAGTCATCATCCTCCTCCTCCTCCTCATCATTGTTCATCGTCATCATTCCATTGCAAATGCTTGAAAATAAAATCAACACAAAGTTTCAACTAAACCTATCATCTCATCATCATCATCATTGTTCCTCATCATCGTCGTCATCATTATCATCCTCATCCTTGTCCTCATCATCATCATCATCATCATCATCATCATCACCATCACCATCATTGTTCATCATCATTTTCATTATCATCATCATTGTCATCATCCTCATCCTCTTCATCATCATAGTCATCATCATCATCATCATCATTGTCATCATCCTCATCATCACCACCATCACCAACATTGTTCATCATCGTCGTCATCATCATCCTCATCCTCATCATCAGCATCAGCATCATCCTCATCCTCCTCCTCCTCCTCATCATCATCATCATTGTCATCATCATCATCCTCCTCCTCATCATCATCATATTCATCATCCTCATCACCATCATTGTAATCATCCTCCTCCTCATCACCATCATTGTTCATCATCATCATTCCATTGCAAATGCTTGAAAATAAAATCAAAGCAAAGTTTCAACTAAACCTATCATCATCATCACCATTGTTCCTCATTGTCGTTTTCATCATCCTCGTCCTCATCCTCGTCATCATCATCATCATCACCACCATCATTGTTCATCATCATTGTCATCGTCATCATCATATTCATCCTCCTCATCATCATCATAGTCATCATCATCATTGAAATCATCCTTATCATCATCATCATCATCATCATCATTGTTCCTCATCATTGTCAGCATCGTCATCATGCTCATCATCATCTTCATCATCATCACCATCATTGTTCATCTTCATAGTCATCTTCATATTCATCATCATCCTCATCATCATCATCATCTTCATCATCAACATCATCATCCTCATCATCATCCTCATCATCATCATCATCATCACCATCATTGTTCATCATCATAGTCATTATCATCCTCCTCCTCATCATCATCGTCGTCATCAACATCATCATCATCATCATTGTAATCATCATCATCATCATCATAATCATTGTCATCATCATCATCATCCTCCTCCTCCTCCTCCTCCACATCATCATCATCCTCGTCCCCATCATCGTCATCATCATCACTGTCGTTGTTCATCATCCTCATCATCATCATCATTGTTCATCGTCATCATTGCATTGCAAATGCTTGAAAATAAAATCAAAGCAAAGTTTTGACTAAACCTATCATCATCATCATTGTTCCTCATCATCGTCGTCATCATCATCATCCTCATCCTCATCCTCATCCTCATCATCATCGTCATCATCATCATCATCACCATCGTTGTTCATCATCATTGTCATCGTCGTCATCATCATCATCATCATCATCATCCTCTTCATCATCATAGTCATCATCCTCATCATCATCATTGTCATCATCCTCCTCCTCATCATCATCACCAACATTGTTCATCATTGTTGGCATCATCATCATCATCATCATCATCCTCATCATCCTCCTTCTCCTCCTCCTCATCATCACCATCATTGTTCACCATCATCATCGTCGTCGTCATCATCATCCTCCTCCTCCTCCTCCTCCTCATCATCATCATAGTCATCATCCTCATCATCATCCTCCTCCTCCTCCTCCTCATCATCATAGTCATCATCCTCATCATCATCATTGTCATCATCCTCCTCAGCATCATCATCATTGTTCATCATCACCATTCCAGGTTCTTGAACTCTAAGGCTTAAGTCTAGTAGGCATGGGCTTTACTTGCTCTATGGCTAGGCTTCTTACTATGGACAAAGGTAAGGCATTGGACTAAAGAGAGACCTTACAATCCATTTCATAGGATTTCACTCAATTTGCCATTTTTTTCTAATTAAAACAAGTTGTGATCGGGTCGGATACTAAAATATATAACTAGATATATCTCAATACGATAAGGTAAGGGGAAGTAAAGGGCCCCGTAGAGAAGCACGAATGGGTAGCAGTTTCTGTCCCCCAACCCAACACTAGAATCAATTGCAAGCAGAAGCATTTGCTAGAAGCATATTCATTCCCAGAGCCAATACCAGTTTTATAACTAGTGTCATCACCTTGCCCTGCTTGTCTTGATGGTTACGCATTAGTTACTAAATAAGCTTAATCCGTGGAAACCTGTAATCTAACCAGTAACCCCATATTATAGAAACACTGCCTATCTCTACTAATGTTTGCTCGTGTAATCGTATTGAATAAGATTTGAATGGGAATCAATGCTTATAATGAACATAGTAATTCCATCCTATTGAAGTTGAGGAAATAGCCAACTTTTTCATCCTTTGATTCCCAAACTCTTATGAACTAGCTATCCATATACATAGAGAACATTTTTGTCAAGCCGGCCAAGTTTATCTTCTTGTCCATTCTTACCATCCATTGAAAATTGGTACTTCTTTACTTTATTAATTTTAGAAACAACACTGTATCAGTGCAGTATCAATATATCCAGGAATAGATATGTATACCATATAATGCCTATGATTGCAAGCAAGGTGTTTTTCACCATTAATTATAACTAAAGAGATTTCACTATTTCTGCACTACACTACTAGATATAGAGGCAAGTTGAAAGCGACTAATTTATCTACCCTACCTTGGAACTAAGTAAGGTTAAGAAGACTAAGGATATCTCCTTATAGCTTAAAAAGAGGCATTTCCCATAGCTAGCCAAGAGGAAGTATAAAATCCCACCAAGATTGCAAATGCTTGAAAATAAAATCAAAGCAAACTTTCAACTAAACCTATCATCATCATCATCATTGTTCCTCATCGTAGTCGTCGTCATCCTTATCCTCATCCTCATCCTCATCATCATCATCATCAACATCATTGTTCATCATCATCGGCATCGTAATCATCATCGTCATCATCATAGTCATCCTCCTCCTCATCATCATTGAAATCATCCTTATCATCATCATCACAATCATCGTCATCATCATCATCATCATTGTTCCTCATCATCACCAGCATCGTCATCATCCTCGTCATCATCTTCATCATCATCACCATCATTGTTCATCCTCATAGTCATCATCATCATCATCATCATCATCATCATCATCATCATCCTCATCAAAGCAATCATCATCATCATCATAATCACTGTCATCATAGTAATAGTCATCGTGATCATCATCATCACCATCATTGTTCATCATCATAGTCATTATCATCCTCCTCCTCCTCCTCATCATCATCATCAACATCCTCATCCTCATCATCGTAATCATCATCATCATAATAATCGTCATCATACTCATAGTCATCATTATCTTCATCCTCATCATTATCATCATCACCATCATTGTTCATCATCATCATCATCATCATCATCATCATCATCATCATAGTCATCATCATTGTCAGTATCCTCCTCCTCATTGTCATAGTCATCATCCTCATCATCATCATCATAGTCATCATCCTCCTCCTCATCATCATAGTTCTCATCCTTATCATCATCATTGTCATCCTCCTCCTCCTCATCATCATAGTCATCATCCTCATTTGATGATCATTATCATCATCCTCCTCCTCCTCATCATCATTCTATTGCAAATGCTTGAAAATAAAATCAAAACAAAGTGTTTAATTAACAAATGCGTGCACGTGTGCCTAACCCGTGCGCACAAAGTAGCGTGAATGCGCTTTTATTGCGTGACACCCATAGAGTGCGATCGCGTTTTTAGTGTGTGCGCATTATGTTTTAAACTACGCACGTGCATGATTTAAATTTAGAATTTTGGTGGCATTTTTTTTCCAACCAACGTGGTGGATAACTTGGCTGCTTTGGTTTTAGGTTCGGGTTTCCCAACCAAGTGGTTTGGACTGTCTTATGACATAAAATACTTGTTTTGGACCACTTCTCCTATTTCGTGCATGAATTTCCATATGCCACACTTGTCCACTGTTAATTAAAATTCACACACTTGTGTAACTCTGTCTGTAGATTCTAAATATGTAATTTTTATTTAAATCTATTACCTTTTTCTATTTTTTATTTAATTTTAAATGGACTAACATCAAGCTAACACAAAAGGTATGCTATTTACTTCGGCTATAACTTTTGATTGCCTCACCTATTTAAAAAATGGAAAAGAACCTGCACAAGAAGACACAAAGACCTACATCCAATTTTTTTTTTATCATTCATTGACTATGTTAAGACCAAGATGTGGTGGACCAACGCTTGACCTTGTCATTTTAGGCTGTTTGTTTTTCCAGAAGTCCATTGCAATGAACGCGTCATAAGTGACCAGCATTAGCTTGCACTAGCCCTAAGGCTTGGTTTCTTGTAGTCGCCACGGTGCTATTATGTCTCTTCGAGACATTAAGTCACTGTCATGTACACCGCCCAAGGGATGTGGCAATTTACCTCAAGATCCTTCATCTGGCTTTATCAAACCATCTTTGGAATGTGGTGAGGTTTCGTCTGATGAGTTTAGGGAAATGGGAGGGATGAGGCCTCCTGCAAAACATGTTTTAAGGTTTTCTCATACTGATGATGGATGGTTTCCTTTCTCTGGTTTGGTTTCGAAGGATTTATCCATTGAAGGAGGGAGGTCGGTGGGTTGTTAGCCTGTTTCACTATGTGAACCTGGTAGATATGCTCTGAGCGGAGAGGTTTCAATTGATGTGATTTGTTCTGTGGGGGAGCCGTTGCCTTTGTCAAACATGTTTCAGGGTTTTCTCATACTGATGATGGACAGATTCCTTTCTCTTGTGTGGTTTCGAAGGATTTATCCATTGAAGGCAAAAGGTTGGTGGGTCGTCAGCCTATTTCACTGTAAACCTGGTAGATATGCTTTGAGCGGAGAGGTTTTGATTGATGTGCTTTGTTCTACGGGGGAGCCGTTTCCTTTGTCAAATTATGTATTTGATTTCGGTCATGATAAGGGATTTGTGGGGGAGCTTGATGGTGGTTTATGGGAGGCAGGTAGATTGGTCGGGGCTTTTAATTTCTCTGGGACTTCTGATATGTTTGATGATATGATGGTCTTTCCTGGTATCATGTATGTTTTTCCTTCGTTTGGGGATGAGGAGGGCCATATGCCTGTTTTTGGTAGGGCCCGTGGGCTTGAATCTGATAGGGTTTTACCTTTACCTGAGTATGAATCTTTATCTTTTTCAAGACATCTGAAGAGGCATAAACAAGTTATTCAGAAACTTGATAAAACCATGCTTCTAGTTGTTGGAGAGGATGTAGCTTTAAATGAGATTGTTTTAACCAATGCACTTACACTGGTCAGTCGTTTTGGAGGTCGTAAAGTTTCTCCGAATGGTGTTAAGCAATGGGTTTTGTCTACATGGAAGGATTCAGTCATTTCTGTATCTGATGTCTTCGTGCTACCAAGTGGGTGGTTGGAATTTAAATTTCATATAGAAGCGGGTGCCGCCATTATTCTAGCTGGTGTTTGGAAATGGGACAGCTCTGGTTTGCTTCTAAAGCATTGGACGCCACTATTTGATCCACGTTTGGAGAGGTATGACTCCATGCAAATATGGGTGAAAATGTCGAATTTTCCTTTTGAGTATTGGCTTGTTGATTTCTTTAGGTTGATTGGTAATACTTTGGGAAAATTCTTGGATGCTGACTTATCGTTTTTAGAGTCGGGTTGCTGCTTGGGGAAAGTTTTGGTTCTTTTGAATATTCGCAAGGGTCTAGCTTCGGATATTTTTATTAAGCGGGGGGGATCTGTGTTCAAACAACCTTTGGACTATTTAGGAATTCCTTTCAGGTGCAATAGGTTTCATTCATATGGTCATATGATCTCTCAATGTGTTATGACCTTCCGAACTTAATCATATTTTTTCACCTGACCCTAAACATAAGACTTATTGGCGGGTTAAGAGTGTTGGGTCGCGTCTTGCTGTCTCTGCTTCTGTTGGAAATGGGCAGGATTTATCTGCTTCTTTTGTATCTTAATTGGTGCTAGTGGAGAGGGATCTTGGGACTGATAACCTTTGTATTAATTCTCTAAAAGCTCTCTGTTTAACCAATTTATCTGATTTTGAGGAGGGTTCCATTTTGTCAAAAGGGAAGTTGAAGGAGGCTGTTGGTGATTTATCTTTTGATGTCCCTAGGGTTAGATTCAATTCGGCTAAGTGTTTTTTGGGAAATTTAGGGTTTGTATCTCCGATAAGGGACAAGTCAATTTCCTGCACTTGTTATTTTCTCAGATCATGTACAAAGGAATTGGATTCTGTGATTTCTGATGTTCTTGGTTCCACTTTTAATTTGGTTTCATCTGGTGGACAATCTCTTAATAAATATCTGGATCATATTGGTGTGGATGGGGCATTTGGAGCAGTGTATGCCCTTTCTGGGTTACCCTCATGATTTTTATGACTTTCAATTGCCTTGGGTTAGCTAGTACTCCTAAAAAGCTAGCGATTTGTCGATTGATTGTTGATCAGTTAATTGATGTACTATTCTTGCAAGAAACGATGGGTGATGGGTTTTATTTGAGGGAGAGTTGGAAAATATGTTGAATGGTTGGTCATTTGTCTCTATGGATGCAAAAGGCAGATCGGGTGGATTTATACTAGGGTGAAAGTCTTGGTTTTTATAGTTAAAGAACTCATCGGATGTGGGTTCTGGACTTTGTGTTTCTCTTTTTTCGAATGAATTTAAGGAAGTGTTGTGTTTTGTAAATATTTATGGTCCCTATGTGGAGAGGGAATTTTTTGGGAACAACTTTTTTGAACTTGATTGCTTTAATTGTACTAAGATTATTTTAGGTGGTGATTTAAACTTCTCTTTGGGTCTGTCTGAGATTTGAGGGGGAAGGGAAAGAGTGGATAGTCTATCTGATTTTTTCTCTAATAAGATAGAGTTTTCTAGACGTGTGGATATCAAACCATCTATTTTACTTCTGACCTGGTCCAATAGAAGAGTTGGGTCTGAGAATATTTGCAAACACTTGGACAAATTGCTTATTTCGTCTGATCTTTTAGATTCTGAGTTTCAATTTTTCCAGTGGGTTGGGTGTGGTGGGGTTTCAGACCATTATCTGGTTTTTTTTGCAGATTTTGAATAGTGATTCAAAATTACGGAGTCCTTTGAAATTCAATGCTCATTGGTTGATGAATGAAGATTTTGTTTCTTTACTTAAAGCATCCTGGATTGTTTATATTGAAAATCTAGAGGGGCCTCCTGCAGTGCATGATTTCGCTACCAACCTCAAACGTATCAAGGAAGTATCTATTACTTGGTTTATTAAGAACAAGGTTAAGGAGATTACGGATCTTGTGGATATTGAGTTTATGTTGGCTGAGTCCTTTAATAAAGTGGGTTTTGGGTTTTCATGTGAGGAAGATAAGGCCTCATTGATCGAGTTGGAGTCTCGTAAGAGTAAAATACTACTGGATAGAGAAAATGAGGCTAGACAGAAAAGTAGGGTGACTTGGCTCTTATGTGGGGATGACAATACTCCTTTTTTTCATAAATTTGCTAATCATAGGAAGAATGTAAATTCTATCTAGAAGATTGTGGATGATGGGGGTATGCTTGTTGAGTGTTATGAATCTATATATGAGGCATGGGTTACACATTTTGAGACACTATTTCAAGGAGACCAGGATATTCATCTTCCTGATATTATGTAGATTGCTTATTACTTTCCATCATCCATTACTATAGAGGAAAATGATGATCTTATGTGTCATGTTTCTTTATTTGAGATTCAGTCAATTTTATCTGGGAGTAAAAATGACAAGAGTCCGGGTCTGGATGGGATACCTATGGAGGTCTACAGGTCTTTGTTTGATGTTATAGGACCTAATTTATTGTTGTTTATTGAAGATTCACAGAAATGTGGTAAAATTCCGGTTGTATTTAACTCCACCTTCATAGCCTTGATTCCTAAATCTGATTCTCCGAAAACCTTTGAACATTTTTGACCTATAACATTGTGTAATTATAGTTACAAGGTCATTGGTAAAATTAGTTTGACCTGAATTAGAAAGGTTCTTGGTAGATACATATCTGATGAGAAATTTGGGTTTTTTCCTGGGAGACAAATTCATGATGTTGTGGGGGTTATTAAGGAGGGTCTACATACTATACACAGTAAACATTTAAAATATGTGGCCTTGAAAATTGACTTATATAAAGCCTATGATCAGGTAAATTGGACTTATTTGAGGGTTCTATTATCTAAAATGGGTTTTTCTATGCATTTTATCACTTAGGTTATGAGCAGTTTGTCATATGTGTCTTTTGCTCTATTGATTAATGGTGTGGCATCATCTTTCTTCAGATATAGGCATGGGCTCAGGCAAGGTTTCCCTCTGGCACCATTTCTTTTTCTAATTTTTGTGTAAGGTCTAGGCAGGGCTTTGTTATCAGCTAAGGAGTGTGGGACTTTTCATGGTATTTCTTTTGGCAATAACATTACTCTAACTCACGTACTTTTTGTGGATGACATTGTAATGGTATATGATGGTTTAGAATAGTCCTTATCTACATTATACGAGATCTTACATGTTTTTTGTAATGCTTCCGGGATGGTGATTAATGAGGATAAATCCTCCTTCTATTACTCTATTTTGGATGAACCTAAGCTGATTACATTACAGTTTATTTTTTCCTTTTCTATTGTTAAGCTTGAGATAGGTATGAAGTACCTTGGCTTTCACCTGAAACCTTGCAGATATTTGATGAAAGACTGGGACTGGTTGATAGCTAAGGTGGAAAAATAATAAAAGACTCAAGTTTCAAGTGGTTATCTAAAGGAGGTAAGCTCATATTGGTTAAATCTGTTCTTGAAGCTATACCAGTATACTGGATGCATTTCTGGATCCCGATGGGAGTTATTGAAAAAATTCAGAAAATTTGTTTTAAGTTTTTATGAGTTGGTAATTCTGATTCCTCATATGGTTTACCATGGACATCATGGAAGTTGTTGGCTACTCCAAAATTTCTAGGAGGTTGGGGGTTGCAAACACCTGCTTTATTTGCTAAAGCACTCGCAACAAAGAGTGTTTGGAATCTTTTCCAGGGATCGATACTTTGGGTTCGGATTTCCCTACATAAATATGTTAAGCCATTATCTCTTCTAGATTGGATCAGAGTGTTTGTTAAAAAAAAAGGGAATTTCCATTTGCTGGAAAGTTGTCTTATGGTCATTTGACCTTATTGGACATTATCTTGTATGCAAGATTGGTAGTGGTGCTCAAATGTGCATTGGTATGGATCCTTGGGTGGGTTGCAGGTGGGGACATCTTTTACCATCAAATGTGATTGATAAACTTCACTCTCCAGGAATTTATTTCCTTAAATATATTGGATGTCTAGGTGCATCAATTCTAAGGGATCAAGGTTGGCTGTCAGTACATTATCTTGGGTTTGTGGATCAACAGGATATTAATGTTTGGAATGGTTATTTTTCTAATCTTAAAATTAGTCATGTCAGACTTTCGAATGAGGCTGATGTGTTGATTTGGAATCAATCCAAATCTGGTAAGTACTCTCAAAAAATTGGTTATTTACAACTGATACTGGAAAAAATTGATGTGGAAATCTCTTGGTGGTGGCATTTTCTTTGGAAGCTTAAATGTCCCCTTAAATCCAAAATTTTCAACTGGTTTTTGTTTTTAGTTAAATCTCTTACTTGGGATGTCTTATGCAGAAAGGGTAGGGAGGGACCAGGCAGATGCTATCTTTGTAAACTTGCTAATGAATCAAATTGTCATATTGAGGTGGACTGTATGTTTACCAGAAGTGTTTGGAATGAGATTGAGTCCAAGCTCAAGATTAGGAATTTATGGAATGGAGATTCAGTATTAACTTGTTTGAAGAATTGGTTCCTTAATGAAGCAGTGAAGCATATCAGAGCTTTACCTATAATAGTCTCCTGGTTCATATGGAAGGATAGGAATCAAAGTTGTTTTAATGATTTTACTCAAATTCCTGTTTTGGTATCCTCTTTCTGTTTGGGGCTATTGTGCTCATATCCTTTGGATAATAGTGTTTTGAACACCGGGAATGCTGTTGAAGAGAACATTGATTCATCATTCCCTTGCGGTTATTTCGATGGATCAACTGCTGGAAATCCACAACTTTGTGGAGCTGGGGGACTTATTTATATTAGTGTTGATCACTTTCTCACTTTTAAAGCTGGTCTGGGTATTGGTTCTAATAATTTTGCTGATATTATTGCTTTAAAGCTACTCCTTACCTTGGCATTGGAAAATCATATCTCTAATTCGCAGATTTTTGGAGATTCCCAGTTGGTTATTAATTGGGTAACTGGTAAGTTTAGAATGTATAACAGTTTTGTTTCATAGGTTCTTTGGGAAGTGATCATAATTTCTGATATGTTCGAGAGGGAAGAATACAAGCATATCTATCAGGAAAGAAACTCAAAGGCAGATGTTTTAGCTAAAGATGGCGCAACTGTACCGGAAGGTTATTGGCATATTACTGAGTTTCGAGCTGATGAACTACATGAGACTATTTAGTCTTTTATTTGATGGCTTTATACTGAGTTGTTCAATCTTGAACAGTTTTTTGAATCCTGAGTTGTTCAATCTTGAACAGTTTTTTGAATCTTTTATGATTATTCTGATATGGGCATTCTTTATGAACTTATTTAATCATTAAGCTCAACATAGACTTAATTGTCTTTTTAATGATAATACTTTATGATATTTCTATTTTGGTGAAGTCGGATATCTGTTTTTTATTGTGTGGGGATACTTTTTATATGATTATCTACATTTTGAGATGATCCTATGTAAGGAATGATTTATGCATATTTGATTTAGTTTGGGAGCATGGACAAATATAATTTAATCATTTTGTACCATCTGAAGAATGTAATTTGTTCCTTTATATAGATTAAGATTTTTTTTCTCCGGAAAAAAAAACTCATAGAATTTCACTACTTACGGGAATTTATGTGAATTACATGGGCGGCACTTGTGTCTCATGCTTTAGTATATGCATGTTTGAAAAATGTAATTTTGTTACTTATATAAATAAATTATATGATTTTTGAGAAAAAAAATTATATAAAGGTATACTATAATATAAGTTTTAAAAAAATCAATAAAATTATATTTTTTTATTTGTTTTATATAATTTTTTTTATATAATATGAATTTATGTTAATATATTTTTATCAAATATTCAAATATATAATTTTTTGAACTGGATATAGAAAAATAAATAAATATAACATTTTTTATATAAATATCAGATTTAAAATATTTAATTTGTTTTATATAAATATGGATTTCTTCCTTTTATAAAATTATATACCAATTTTTGTTTATATTAATATTTTTTTTCCATCTAAAAAATAGGTTAATTTTATGTTATATAAAAAGTTTAATCAATTTCATTATATCAATATTCTCAACAAAACTACCAATCCAATAATAAAAGCAAAACATATTCATATTCATGGGATACTTTTGGTATCAAATTAGTGGCAATATATCAACACTATTAAAAATAAAATAAAACCTTTTACAAAATAACATGGTATTGATATCTTAGAAAAACAAAACATATTCATATTCATGAGATACTTTTGACATCAAATTAGTGGCAATATATCAACACTAATTAAAAAAAAACTAAAATCTTTTACAAAGTAACATGCTATTGATACTATAGAAAAACAAAAGACATTAAAGTCATATAACAAACCATGATCACAAGAAACACATTCTTCCAAAATGTAAAGAAGCTCTATAGTGAAGAACCTCAAATAAAATATGACCATCCATATTACCAATAATTGTTTTTTAGATAGTCTATCAAATTCTCAAAAATATATTGAAAAAATATATTGAAAAAAGATATAAGAGAAATCCATAAGGGCTAATTTTTGTCAGGGAGTGATTCAAAACAAAAATGTAAAGTTCTTAAATTTTATTAATCAATACTTATATACACTACTAATTTTCTCTATTAGAAAAAAAAAAAAAAAAAAATTAGAAGTGTTTGAAATATNATAAAAATATTATATATTTTTATTTTATTTATATCTATATTTGACTTTTACATGTGGATGACAACATTTCTTTAAAAAAAATGTTAGTATTTTGAAAAATATTTTAAAAAGTTCAATAATTTATAATCATATTTTAAATATTAAACAATTAATTTTGAATCTTTAGTTATCTAAAAAAAATACTATTCCATAAAGATTACATAAATTTTGATATCATAGAACAATAAAAGGAAATATGAAGATGAATTATGATTTTGATGTCTAACCAAACATTAAAAAAGATTATGATGATTTAATTATTTTAATCATTTTAAAAAGCCAAAGTTATAAATAACATATATGATGATTTCTGGGATAATCTTACATGGAAACAGGCTCCAAATTTGAAGCCTTCAGGGCCCGTCAAGGACCCTTTTACCCGTCATAGAAGACCGATTTTTTTTTTAACATGCAAAAAAAATTCAATTGCTGAATACGCCCATCAATCAAGAAAATGCAAAACATTTTTTAAAATTTCGCTGGAAGGGCTTATCCAAAATCTGCCCGTCAATAGTTTTTAAGTGGGCTGAGTCTGGGGCAGTTGGGGGCGGGGCTTGTGCCATATGGACAGTGGACTGTGGGACCCGTCGTGACACCCGTCAGTGGTCACCCGAAAATTGAAATACATGTACCGTGAAGCTCATGGGCCACTGCCAACTAGGCTGCTCTGCCCAACAAACAACACAGTTTGACTCTATGTGAGGAATTCAAAATTGGGTTGTACTTGTCTAGTTCACACTCAGATGTGCAAATTGAAAGCTTAAATACTCGTTTTCCTCTCCTTCCCGCCGTCTCGGATCAAGTCTCTTACAAGTTACTTGCTTTTGGATTCCTTTTGATTGTCTGAAGCCTTCACTGAAGCCTTCAATAAAGATGTTTACTGCAACTGCTACTCAATCGAGGAGGAACATCCCCAAAAGAGGGTAAGTGAAGGTAGCCATTGCCTCTTCCCTCGCCCACTCCATCAGATCGGTGTTAAACATCATCTAAATCCTTCAACTATTCCGGGGTTTCCTCTTCATCTTCAGTTACTGCAAATCAAATCATTTGTGGGTAAATGAATGAGCTTGCAGATCAAGATGGGCTTATCTCTATAAGTTTAATGCCATTAACAGACTAGAGCTGCTCTTATTACAAGTGCAGTGATGCAGAAAATCAGCGATTATGGATCGGAATATGGGATCTTCGGATCTGCTGTCCAAATCATTTGCTAACTTGTATTACTTTGTTCCTCAGATTTGAAACCCTGGAACACCAACAGAGTTTGTTCTGTAGCGATTAACAAGTGCATATGAAGAGGGAAATCCAGAGTTTGTGGAATTCATATTTCGACTTGAAATCGATGAGGTTTGAT
>LPNX010130928.1:4455-16841 GCA_001517045.1 Pseudotsuga menziesii
ACTCACCTTCATCATCATCATCACCATCAACATCATCACCATCACCATCAACATCATCTTCATCACCTTCATCATCATCATCATCATCATCCTCATCATCATCCTCATCATCAACATCACCTTCATCATCACCATTCATCATCATCATCCTCATCATCATCATCACCATCAACATCATCACCATCACCATCAACATCATCTTCATCACCTTCATCATCATCATCATCATCATCCTCATCATCATTATCATGCTCATCATCATCATCACCTTCATCATAATCATCATCATCATCCTCATCATCATCCTCATCATCAACATCACCTTCATCATCACCATTCATCATCATCATCCTCATCATCATCATCACCATCAACATCATCCTCACCTTCATCATCATCATCACCTTCATCATCATCATCATCACCACCTTCATCATCATCATCATCATCATCATCCTCACCATCGTCATCATCATCATCATCCTCACCATCGTCATCATCATCACCATCAACATCATCACCATCACCATCAACATCATCTTCATCACCTTCATCATCATCATCATCATCATCATCATCATCACCACCAACACCTTCATCATCATCAACACCTTCATCATCACCTTCATCATCATCATCATCATCAACACCAACACCTTCATCATCATCATCAACACTTTCATCATCACCTTCATCATCATCATTATCATCACCTTCATCATCATCATCATCATCACCATCAACATCATCACCATCACCATCAACATCATCTTCATCACCTTCATCATCATCATCATCACCATCAACATCATCACCATCACCATCAACATCATCTTCATCACCTTCATCATCATCATCATCAATGCCAATGCCAAAAAATGTAGGTTGTTGGTTCAAAACGTTATTCTACTCTAAGTATCTTCATGGGCACCAGAGAAATTTCACCCCTCAAATTTTCTCAATACCATGACTTAATATTCCGTGAACACATATATAGCACAGGAAACCTTGAAATGACATCCATATCCCACTTATAGGTCAAATATTCATTATATAGGACATGTGCAATGGCTATGTCAACACCATGCATGTCCCATGAACCCCAAGGGTTAATGTTAATCCTTTAATACTTTTTTGTTTGATGTTGGATTGTGGATTGGCATATGAGAATAATTTGTTTTATCTAAAACCTTGAAATGAGCACCATTATATCAAAATCATCATACAAATATATCTTATATAGGGTATATGTGGTGGCCTAGGGTTAGTCCATACATTTCCCATGATCCCCAAAGACAAATGTTAAAGGCCTTGCACATCAGGGATGGATCTCGAGGCTTGAGACATGGTTAGATGAGCACTAGTATCTTAGTGTGTAAAATAGTCCTTTAGTGCTCATGGATCGTGTACAAGGTCTAAAACCACCAAAAATATCATATAAAGATAGTATTTTTCCTACATATTTAATATGGGTGCGATCATGAGCATTTGTGCATCATCGATGCATGTTAGGGCCCCAGGAACACGAGAGGAAGAACACTAATGTATTATGGCCTAACATATGTTTTTATGGATCATGGACCATACATTGAGGGGGGGAACACTAGGGATGGATCTTGAGGACCATTACATGGCATAAGGAAAAATATAGGACCTTATGTTTTCATGGTCCATGAGTAGGTCCCTACACATAATTACTTTACCTTACAAGAGAGATATGGTGGCCTATAACATGGTCTGCAAAATAAATTTAGGGTCTTATGCCATATTAATTTTCTATGGGGTTGATGGTCCATGCATGTAAACCTATAATATGACATAAGAACTATGGGGGGGCCTCTCCCTCCTGTCCATTGCCCGATGCCCTCCGTTTACGGTGGTTTCTGAAGCTAGGGTTTCGCTCGGTAGGGGACAATGCAGTCACGCCAACGAGGGACAAAGATGGAAAGCCACAGATGGTGGGGATGTAGTTGGCATTGCCATATTTCCCATGCCCAAACACACTAGCAAGAGTTGACAGAATTCAAAATTGCTGCTCCGTGAGGTTTTTTGCGCACCAGGCCCAAGTCCACCAGGTGTCCTTGAATGGTATCTGGAGGTGACCTGCAACTCACCATATATATATGCTTGGGCCTTCAATCGACGAACCGTCGATTCCGTTGGATTCATGACGTGGGATTTTATCTAGGGGGGGGGCTCTCCCTCCTATCCATTGTCCGATGCCCTCCGTCTACGGTGGTTTCTGAAGCTATGGTTTCGCTCGGTAGGGGACAATGCAGTCACGCCAACGAGGGCCAAAGATGGAAAGCCACGGATGGTGGGGATGCGGTTGGCCTTGCCATATTTCCCATGCCCAAACACACTAGTAGGAGTTGACAGAATTCAAAATTTCCGCTCTATGAGGTTTTTTGCGCACTGGGCCCAAGTCCACCAGGTGTCCCTGAACGGTATCTGGAGGTGACTTGCAACTCGCCATAGATCGATGCTCGGGCCTCCGATCGACGAACCGTCAATTCCGTTGGATTCGTGACGTGGGATTTTAGCTAGGGGGGAGGCTCTCCCTCCTATCCATTTCCCGATTCCCTTCGTCTACGGTGGTTTCTGAAGCTAGGGTTTCGCTTGGTAGGGGACAATGCACTCACGCCAACAAGGGCCAAAGCTGAAAATCCACAGATGGTGGGGGTGCGGTTGGCGTTTCCATATTTCCCATGCCCAAACACACTAGTAGGAGTTGACAGAATTCAAAATTGCCCCTCCATGAGTTTTTTTGCGCACCGGGCCCAAGTCCACCAGGTGTCCCTGAACGGTATCTGGAGGTGACCTGGAACTCACCATAGATCGATGCTCGGGCCTTCGATCAATGAACCATAGATTCCGTTGGATTCGTGACATGGGATTTTAGCTAGGGGGGGGCCTCTCCCTCATGTCCATTTCCCGGTGACCTCCATCTACGGTGGTTTCTGAAGCAAGGGTTTAGCTCAGTAGGGGACAATGCAGTCACGCCAACAAGGGCCAAAGTTGGAAAGCCACGGATGGTGGGGATGTGGTTGGCATTGCCATATTTGCCATGCCCAAACACACTAGCAGGAGTTGACAAAATTCAAAATTTCTGCTCCGTGAGGTTTTTTGCGCGCCGGGCCCAAGTCCACCAGGTGTCCCTTAACGGTATCTAGAGGTGACCTGCAACTCGCCATAGATCGATGCTCGGGCCTCCGATCGATGAACCGTTGATTCCGTTGGATTCATGACTTGGGATTTTAGCTAGGGGGGGGCCTCTCCCTCCTATCCATTGCTCGATGCCCTCCATCTATGGTGGTTTCTGAAGCTATGGTTTCACTTGGTAGGGGACAATGCACTCACGCCAACGAGCGCCAAATCTAGAAAGCCATGGATGGTGGGGGTTCTGGTTGGCATTGCCATATTTTTGATGCCCAAACACACTAGCAGGAGTTGACAGAATTCAAAATTGCCGCTCCATGAGGTTTTTTGCGCACTGGGCCCAAGTCCACTAGGTGTCCCTGAACGGTATCTGGAGGTGACCTGTAACTCACCATAGATTGATGCTCGGACCTCCGATCAACGAACCGTTGATTCCGTTGGATTCATGACGTGGGATTTTAGCTAGGGAGGGCCTCTCCCTCCTGTCCATTTCCTCGTGACCTCCATCTATGGTGGTTTCTGGAGCCAAGGTTTAGCTCAGTAGGGGACAATGCAGTCACACCAACGAGGGCCAAAGCTGGAAAGCCATGGATGGTGGGGGTGCGGTTGGCATTGCCATATTTCCCATGCCCAAAGACACTAGCAAGAGTTGACAGAATTCAAAACTGCCGCTCCGCGAGGTTTTTTGTGCATCAGGCCCAAGTCCACCAGGTGTCCCTGAACGGTATCTGGAGGTGACCTGCAACTCGCCATAGATAGATGCTCGGGCCTCCGATCGATGAACCGTCGATTTCGTTGGATTCATGATGTGGGATTTTAGCTATGGGGGGGCCTCTCCCTCCTTTCCATTACCCGGTGACCTCCGTCTACGGTGGTTTCTGGAGCCAGGGTTTAGCTTAGTAGGGGACAATGCAGTCACGCCAACGAGGGCCAAAGCTGGAAAGCCACGGATGGTGGGGGTGAGGTTGGCATTACCATATTTCCCATCCCCAAACACACTAGCAGGAGTTTACATAATTCAAAATTGCCACTCCGTGAGGTTTTTTGCGCACTGGGCCCAAGTCCATCAGGTGTCCCTGAACGGTATCTGTAGGTGACCTGCAACTCGCCATAGATCGATGATCGGGCCTCCGATCGACGAACCGTCAATTCCCTTGGATTCGTGACATGGGATTTTATCTAGGGGGGGCCTCTCCCTCCTGTCCATTGCTCGATGCCCTCCATCTGTGGTGGTTTCTAAAGCTAGGGTTTCTCATAACTAGAGGCATAATTCAACTTTTAGATCCCTCGGGGTTGAGGACAAATTACTTGATGTATTTCTACATATTAGATGGTGTATTTCAACTTTGAGGAGGGATTTGGAGTAAAAATATTTTGTTCAATGGTGTATTTCACTTGATGTATCTCTATGTATTGTTCATGTTAAATCTTCCCCTGCCTCTATTATTTGTTCCACTTCCTTTGATAATAATTGCTTGTGTACGGAATGTTCAAGAGTATATTTTTCCAAATCAATTATTGATTCATGAGACAGTAAGGATCCCATCAACTCTTCTATTGATAGATGTGACAGTCCTTTGCATTCTTCAATCTCTATACTACAATGACAAGTTTCTTAGGAAGGATTTTTAACCTATTTCATAGCCTTCTAGTTAGTCAAATATTCTCTATGAATTCTTAGCTAGTTGACGAGTTCCATTACCCTTTCCATAAATTGATTTGTTGTCTTATAATCCTTCATTTTCAAATTCTCAAATTCTATTTTAAGAGTCTATAACTGGACATGTTTCACTTTATTAGTGCCTTGATAGGCCATTTCCAAAATTTCCCAAGTTTCTTATGTTGATTTAGCAGTTCTAATTTTTTTGCATATTAAATCATCAATGCCTTGTTGGGTTAACCACAACACACTATTTTAATTATTTATTTGTTCATTTAATTGGTTTCTTTGTGCACTGGCCATCCCTTGTATTGTTTCCTGATCTCATTATATATATCTAATTTCTATTGGTTCTCGTTATTCTTGAGATATTAGGAATGATCTCATATGAATAAACCAAAATTAATCATTTTTCTCTATTTAAATTGGTCATTGATCTTCATCCAAACCGTTGTTAGACACCATTCAAACAAATGCAATGAGTTGGATGCCTTATAACTATTTTTTATAGTCGAAAAATGGACTTAATTGTCCTCTCGAAACTTAAGGATCCTTTTAGTTTTGAATTGGAAGCTTTCCCTTTTGTTTGTTTTCGAAACAACATGCCTGATTTGACCTATATTCATTATGTTCATTGAGGTCACTAGAGTTTTTTATCAACGAAAATGAAGAATTCCGGGCATTTCCACAGGTAAATAATTAGGAAACCCTAGATAATGGATATGTTCATTCTGAGTGGCTTTGTTGGGATATTCTCTCAATTAATTCATCATGTTTATGAGATGAATGGAATTTATCTTTTGTCATGTGTTGGATGTGGAGAAATTATCGGCTTCAAATTGGAAGTGGGAATCAATACTTGAAGCATTTTACACCCTTTTTACATGCCAATATTGAAAGTGTTGAGTTTATGTTGATGTCTATACCGCTATCTTAATTCCCTCTGATTTATTATTGATTTTTGGCCACATGAGACCTTGGTCATTTATTTTATTTAAAGCAAACATATCTTGATAATTGATTTTTGGTCACATGAGACCTTGGCCATTTTGGTCATTTCTATGAATATGACATGTCTTGCCGTGATACTTGTTCGATGACCATTCGCTCCTATACTAGTTGGATTGGGTATATGGGAGGGTTTAGGTTTAGCTACTAGTATGAAATTGATGAAGGGTTCTTGTTCTATCACATGGAACAACTTGATTATGTCGGTGTCATGTTTACCTTGATTATGCAACTATCATGTTTTGGTGTATTTGTTGTACCAATTGGAGAAGTCCATAGATCGATGCTTGGGCCTCCGATCGATGAACCGTTGATTCTGTTGGATTCATGACGTGGGATTTTAGCTAGGGGGGGGTCTCTCCCTCCTGTCCATTGCCTGATGACCTCTGTCTATGGTCGTTTCTGGAGCTAGGGTTTCACTCAGTAGGGGATAATGCAGTCACGCCAACGAGGGCCAAAGATGGAAAGCCACGGATGGTGGGAATGCGGTTGGAACTTCCATATTTCCCATGCCCAAACACACTAGCAGGAGTTGACAGAATTCAAAATTGCTGCTCCATGAGGTTTTTTGCGCACCGGGCCCAACTCCACCAGGTGTCCCTGAACGGTATCTGGAGGTGACTTGCAACTCACCATAGATCGATGCTCGGGCCTCCGATCGATGAACCGTCGATTCCATTGGATTTGTGACATGGGATTTTAGATAGGGGGGGCCTCTCCCTCCTGTCCATTGCCCGATGACCTCCATCTATAGTGTTTTTTGGAGCCAGGTTTTAGCTCAGTAGGGGACAATGCAGTCACGCCAACGAGGGCTAAATATGGAAAGACACGGATGGTGGGGGTGCGTTTGGAATTTCCATATTTCCCATGCCCAAACACACTAGCAGGAGTTGACAGAATTCAAAATTTCTGCTCTGTGAGGTTTTTTGCGCACCGGGCCCAAGTCCACCAGGTGTCCCTGAACGGTATCTGGAGGTGACCTGCAACTCACCATAGATCGATGCTTGGGCCTCCGATCGACGAATCGTCGATTCCGTTGGATTCATGACATGGGATTTTAGCTAGGGGAGCCTCTCCCTCCTGTCCATTACTCGATGCCCTCCATCTATGGTGGTTTCTGAAGCTAGGGTTTCTCATAACTAGAGGCATAATTCAACTTTTAGATCCCTCGGGGTTGAGGACAAATTAATTTATGTATTTCTACATATTAGATGGTGTATTTCACCTTTGAGGAGGGATTTGGAGTAAAAATATTTTGTTCAAGGAATTTTCTACATTTTAATGAGAAAGATATTTGCTTGACGAGACACCATGTGGAACTTTTGACATGGTCAAACTCTCAAATGAAGAATAAATGTGCGCTTTAATAGGATTTCATGAGTTAGACATATGGGAATTAGCAATGTGGACCTATTCAAGGAATTTTATCCAATCATAAGGAAAATAATAAGCCCGAGTGCTCCTCCTTAGGAGGAATCTAGGGATTTCTAAAGAAATAGTATTCTATGGGAGAGTTGTTTGAGGTGAACGCTATAAAAGGAGATCGTTCTTATTTGTTCAAGTCATGTTTGGAAGAGGGAATCATCTCATTCATACAACAGCTCATACTTGGTCAACAAGAGTTTGGATCGGTTTGGTTCAGTTTGGATTAGTGGCAACAGTATTATACAACCATTATCCTACAATATATTTCTTGGAATGTGTGCCCTAGAGGCATGTTCAAACTGATGTAAAGTCTTCTTATTATCTTCTCATGTACAAACACAATAATCTCATTTAGATGATGGATTATTAATTTTTTTGGGGTTTTATCCCTTGAAAGGTTTCCTTGTAAAATTCTTGTGTTCTTGTGCATAATTTGTTGATGATTTTTTTTGTTGTTGTTGCTACATAAATCAGAATTTTAACTACTAGAGACATACTATACAAGTCTAATAGAAGTTAAGAAAAGAAGACTGTTACTGTTATTAAATTAAAATCCATATTAAAATTTAACAAAACATATCTTGTCAAGTGCCCATTTGAACTATGATGTTGGAAGGATCTCATCTCTAAGCTTAATCTCATCATTTTAACCAAACTTTTGAAAAATTGTTAAGGTGGTTTCAAGTCATCCTTTTTCAATAAAAAGTGCATGGCTGTCAATATGAGGATGTGTTCATTGACACATTCAAGTTTTTCTAAAACAACCTTCTTCACCCCAACAATTTTTGAAGGCTGTAGAGGAGCATTAAATAATTTAACCTGCTCAAACACAAGATCAAGTGCACTTCATGAGATCCTATCCTAAATATGATTAATTCTCAATGCTATGATTAATTCTGAAGCTAGGTTTTTTCTCAGTAGGGGACAATATAGTCACGCCAACGAGGGCCAAATGTGGACAATGCATTTCATGCCAATGAAGGCCAAACTTGGATAAAACTATCCCTAACTAGGGTTTATTATTTAACATGCATGTCCCATTACCATAAACCTACCAAGGAAACCCTAATCCTAACCCTAATCTTATATTACTGTCACAACTCAATTCAGAATCAATCTAATGTCGAATTGAACTTTTTCAAATCCAATGGACTTATGCTTCAAATCATGTTGATTCACAAAGTTGGTTCTCAGTCTTTGGATTCTATTGTAGTTCCTTTAATGCTGAGTGATTAGTCATTGGGTGCATGACGTTTGTTGAATAGTGTTGTTGGTTGTTGATGAAATGTAAAGCATGTATTGCACTTAGTTTTATTAAATTACACTTGAGCATTGACTTAACTTGTAATTTAATGAATCCAAACTCACAATTTTTATTTAGATATATCCAATTGGTGTGCAAGTAGTGAGTTCATTGAAACCTTGAAATACATTGTATTGCACTTATATTTATTAAATTACACAAGCAAGAACTTTGACTTTAGTGTGCATGTATTGAGATCATTGAAACCTTTAAATATAATAGTTTTTTCTTTTGACATAGTGCATTCATAAGTAATAGATAATCCTTACAAATAAATACAATAGATCGACACAAGAACATGTGGAAACCAAAGAGCAAATTCAAAGTGAAATGTATCATTCATTTATAACTAAAATGTCAATTGTGTACATGTCTCCAAAAGTACATATATATCCAAAAGTATAGAAAAGTACATATATATATATCCAAAAGTAACCAGAAGTACATGTCTCTCCACAACTATCCAAGACTATCCAAGCCACATGTACATGTATCCAAAACTATACAAGCCACATGTACATGTAAGTGAAATGTCAATGTACATGTCTCCAAAAGTACATGTATCCAAAACTATCCAAGCCACATGTACACATGTATCAATATGTACATATCCCATAAGACACATCAAAACTCAAGCTTCCTCTTGTTCTTTCTTGAGGGTGATCCTATAGGCACAACTATAGGACCAGTGTACGTCTCTGGATCCTGCAAATTAAATATCAATTGTTAAATTCAATTAACTATATACTAATACATTGGCTTAATAAAATACCATATCTAAATTAACTAAAAAATTATGAAAATGTTAATGGACATTGCATGAAACAATTGTTCATTAATGGACATCTCACCTCAATGAGAGACTGTGACAAAGGGGATTGGGTTTCTTGTGTATCAGATGGAGCTGTTGGTTGAACATGAATGATGGTTGCATCCATGGTCGAACCAGAGGGGGAAGGACTTGGTGGTGGTGTGGATAATCACAAAATCTTGAAATAGTTAGAAATGTGCATGAATAAAAAATAGACAACAATAACACACTATGTCTATATCATGTTCAAATAGTTGTACCTATGTGTGCCTTGCTGCCATTGTAGATGTAGCACTGACTACTGCATCAACCATCCCTGCAAGGTTTTCAACAATGAACTCTGGCTCCTGATGTAGTAAACATGCAAATCAAACATTAACAAAATATTTTATGCACTGGATTTCAAGTTAACCAAGAAATATCATCGAAGGATATACAAATTACCATGGTATCAGTATCTCCATGGTCACGGACAACTTCACTCTTTCTAGGGGTAGGCCGTCTCATATAGACTAGGCCCTTGTTCACATATGGCCTGCAAGGAGATACAACTCCAGGAAATGGTCCAGGTGTTTCGGTACCAGCCTATAGTCAACAAGAGTTCAGTAGCTAGACATGGATGATTCAACGGACATACATGTATTTAAAAAATGACATTTTTTAAATGTTTAATATGTTTACCTCCATCACTGCTTCCCCTCGTGTAGGATCTGGCATCTGCCCAGATATGGATCCTACCTCCATCAATGCTTTCCCCTGTGAAGTATCGAGCATCTGCAAGTTTAATAATTGTAAATATTAGACTGTAGATAACATTAGTGAACTAACATGTACAGTATGTGGAAATTAACAATTTAACAAGTATTAAAAAACTGAAATTTTAAAATGTTTACCTCGGTGTGAGATACGGGATCAGTGGATGAAATGTCCTACCCCTATGTAGAGTGTGGGACATGATACTCTGGGGCATCGCTTCCGCCATAAAGCATCAACTGCAAGTTCACAAAATTAATATATTAGCTCAAACTATACATATGTGTACAAAGAGGAAAATAAATGAATAATTTATTACAATTAACCATATACATACATCACTCAAAAACCCACTGAAGACAACATCTGACGAAATACCATAGCATGGACGACCACACGATGTGCACTCGTGAGGCTCAAAAGTGGGCTGGGAATGTGCTGATGGTGCTGCACTAGTAGATGGTGTTGCAGTATATGGTCCTGCGCCAGTTGGTGGTACTGCACCAGAAGATGGTCCTGCACCATGAGGACCTAGTGTATGTACCACACCAGGGACAGATGTCCCATCCTCACCCATATGCTGAACCATAGTGCTATGGCGAACAACGACCCATGCCAAACTCAAAAATTCCTCATGTGTCTGTGGAATCACATGATGTACAGGTGGGACATCTGGCCCAGGAAACTACCTGCGAGGTGCAGGGATAGGGCGATCAATGTCTTGAAGCCTGGCATTGGGTCGGTTTTGGGGAATCCCCCCACCAATCCCCTGAAACGACAAATAATCAAAATATTTTATGTTTTTTCCCAACACGAACTCTGCATACATCTTCCAAAGGAAGTACAATGGGATTTCCCTGTTGTTGTGTGGTGGCATATCAAAAACCATATACCATCTGTCCATCCAGTTATCAATAAATGGTTGATATGTGCACCACTCGATAGAGATATGTGGCCTGTTTGTATTTGGGATTTCCCCCGTGCGAGGGTCCTTAAACAATGAAAATATATGCTCCTTGGTGATTTTCAACTTTTTTACTGCATTGTAGCTAAGCCCATCAGTGTACTCACATATTTTTCTTTCTCTATATGAAGTAATATCATATAGTACGTTGTTTGACAATGTGATGGTCTCAAAAATTGCATCCAAAGTGGATGCAAGTGAACGTCGAATTCTGTCACCACCACTAAAAGCATAACTCAAACCTCTCAAGTGGGCAAGCTCAATCAATATTTCTGCATTCGGGTCCATAGCCGCAACTGCAATAAAAAAATCAATAAGAAAATAATTAGAAACGTATACATGGTATATAATGACATCTCTTCAAAATTGAAAATATAAATGCATCTAAATCCAATTATCTTCAGAACATCCAACCGTCACATAGACCTATATAAGAGTAAATAAAATGTCACCACATAACTAATTCAAAAGCATACATGTCTCCTCTTCCCTTATCGATGTTTGATGATGGAGTTTGCAAGGATCCTTCCTTAGCATAATCTATGTAAAATGAACATTGGAATGCCATGATTGTTTTGGAGGTATTAGGGTTGGATTTTTGGTAAGTCATTGTAGCAGTATGGTTCTCATTTACTTTACTCATTGATGCATCAATGAAATTCATTAACCTGATTTTGAGTGAGAGATGGGTGTGTAGACTTCATAGTGTTTGGTCCATTATGTTCACATTAGGTTGTATTATAAACTTCAAGTTTTTGCTTGTCATGTTATCTACTAGTCGGTCCTCTCTACATCTATATTAACAAATAATGGGTTATTTTGATAGACTATACCTTGATTGGAAATGCTCTTAGATGTTGAATCATATATTATTAGGAGTGATGGTTTACTAGGAGTTTTAGGCATTCTTAAGGGACCATTGCTTAGATATTTTAGGGTTAAATGCATTGGTGAGAAATGTTATTTGGTGACAGGAGCTAATTCAAAAGCATACATGTCTCCTCTTCCCTTATCAATGTTTGATGATGGAGTTTGCAAGGCTCATTCCTTAGCATAATCTATGTAAAATGAACATTGGGATGCCATGATTGTTTTGGAGGTATTAGGGTTGGATTTTTGGTAAGTCATTGTAGCAGTATGGTTCTCATTTACTTTACTCAATGATGCATCAATGAAATTCATTAACCTGATTTTGCGTGAAAGATGGGTGTGTAGACTTCATAGTGTTTGGTCCATTCTGTTCACATTAGGTTGTATTATAAACTTCAAGTTTTTGCTTGTCATGTTATCTACTAGTGGGTCC
>LPNX010130928.1:16992-89499 GCA_001517045.1 Pseudotsuga menziesii
GCACAAGTGAAATATCCTCCTCTCAACCTGAATCAGCTCCTGCAACAATCCTAGGCAATGGTCTCGCTCCAAACACTCCAATTTCCCATTGAAATCGCGTTCCTGATTGTGATAATGGGCCGCGGGTTTGGGACTGTGTATATAATTTTTTTTTATGATTTAAAAATCGTGCACGCATTTTAGAACTACATATCGTGAGCATGTTTTGTAGTTATATAATGCGTACGTGATTTGTCTTCCTATCCTACATGTTCCATGACATGTCAAGCTCGGGTTGAACCATAACAAGTGTTATGTCAGGCTCGGGTTGATGTATTTTTTGGTAACATGATGTTGTTTTTTAAAACTAGGATTGCATCTTAAAGGTCCCTCATCTTCTTGCACTGACCCACCAGTGGAACACCTTGCTGTCCATAGGAGGTGAAATATTCTAGCTAACTATAAACTATGCATGTCGAGAATGGTGACAGTCAAACTCGGTCAAGTTCTCAGTGAGAAGTCATTTTCCTCAGACAACAAGTATTTCTTCTCTCAACATCCTTTTCAATGTCCTCCTCCTAGCATATGCTTCCTTATTTGTATTTTTTTCTTTGCTTAGGTATTTTGCAGCTAACGACCAACTCCCCCCAGGAATTTGTGCTTGACTCCATCTTTGATTCCCTATGGTGGGTCTAGCGCCATACTGGAATTCCCATGCCTGGTGTAACTTCCCTGAGAGTGACCCTTCACAGCCCCCACTCTTTCATACATAGTTTCATCATTCAACACGATTGTCCCTATCATTCATATTTTTATTACAAGCATAACTTTTTAGTTACATTGTCCTCCAAGGACCGATTGGCATATTCCATTTCTGCCAATCACATTCAAACCAAATAAAATAGTAAAATTAGTATTACATAAAATGTTTATGTATTGTGGGATATTAAATCCTTCCCCACTTATTGCAACACTGTCCACATTGTTCTTAAAATTATTTTGTATCTTTTGGACATAACTTGGGGTGCTTTTTTCACAACAAATCCCTTTAATTCCTAAGTGTTATTTCCTTCATGTCCATTCTTGTGTACATACTTCTGATTTTAGCATGTCCTTGATGAATTTACTTGTTCATTTTGTTTTTCCATTTATTTCATTTTGTTATATTATCCTGTAGACATAGATTTCAAAATGTTTGATGTAAAATTCACAATCCTGGTTAGAAATTCACCCCCCTTGGTACTCCATGAAGTCGGAATACCTCTTTTAGGAAGCATATTTGTGATGAAATTTGAGTTTTTTACCCCCATTTTCCCTCAGAAAGGCGAAGAGTTTATAACAAACATGCTGGATATCAATTTTCATTCTTCACCTGTTGACACCCTAATCATTTATATAGATAATTACTTAACTCTACCTCTACTTTGGGAAAAAATATTTCCTTCCTGAGGATTGTTACCATCATTTGTTAGCCAGGGTGTCTTGCATAAGGAGGTCTGTGCATCTCATTTAAAATTAATAATCACAAACCTACAACCTCATGCATGTATAATCACATAAAAATCAGCAAGAAGATGCTAAGCAACTGAATTCTTATTGGCATTTTCAGCTCAATAGTCAATATTTTCCCCAAGGGCATGGTTTCCATCATCTCACCTGCATGGAATACAAGCATGCAGTCCTCATGAGAGGTCATCATAAGGAAAACTCCCATCACAATTTTTTCATATTTATTTCATACATAAATTAAATTTCCCAAACATAAGGTCCTTGGCCTTTGTTTGTCTCCTGCATACCATAATACTTGGTTTTCTGTAGTCTCTTACCTAACATGTTTCCTACACCAACCACTTAATATCAAATCAAACAATGAATTTACAATTTTGTCTGCTACAAAACTTATATTTTACATTCATGAGGTTGATCCTCATAATGTTTTGCTATGGTGAGGGGAATCTCTTACCCGATTTACTTACATTTGCTGCCACACATCACATGTCATCTTAGCATAATTCGAGAACAACAAAATTTCAAAACTAAAATTTACAACTATGTTCTTTTCCTAAATTAAATTTCACGTTCATGAGATCCATAATGTTTGGCCTTTGCGCATGCTAGACCCTATCTTTATTTTATGGGACACACCCACACTACCTGTAATACGAAACCTCCAATCAACCAAGAAATTGTGAGCATCACTATATACCATCCTTTCATCGCAGGAATTACAATGATCCTCAAATTTTTCCACACACAGTAGCATACAATTACTTTATATGCATCATTAAAATTGGTAGGTATTTTCACCTTACTTATGCAAAATAGAATATACTTCCAATACTCACAATTTCACAATCATGCTCCATACAAATTTTGTACTTTCTACAGAGCATTCAATCAAACAGGGATACCTTTTTCCTTGTCTTTATAGTAGTTCATGAAATGATATCATAACTACCAATAATTCTATCATTTTAGCTATTAAATAATTTGCAATGCAATAGATATATCACAACCATGCATTCACAAAATGTATCTTGTATGTACCCAAACGTACCTTGGCCTCAAATATCCAAGTACTCCTTGGATGAATCCTTCTTTTAGAAGTTCTGACATGAGTATATATACTTGAGGGTCATCTCCTCATGGAGCTACAAGTTCACATGCAGGCCTCCTCAACCGGTATATATATTATTCATTCGATACTATAGAACCTAACATTTCCTTGGGTGCTACATGGAAGTTTTGTTCTAGATCCTAAGACCTCTTTTGGGTGCTCACTGGCATCTCTATCCTACCAAGATTAGGAAGTTCCTTATTGGAGCCGTAATACCTATGGGTTATTCTCTTCACAGAGCCCTAAATCCCATGATAGCCCCCTTACATGGTGTGAATGTGTTTGGAAATAAGCCTAACCAGATGTCTTACACCTGGGCATCCCCAAATATGGATAGTGGTGCCTAGCTAGCCGAGGGAAAGCTATGTACCCCAAGTACATCCTTCCTCCTTATACATTTTTCTCAACTTCATACGAAGAATAACCTTATTGTATCGTTTCCATTACTTGGTCTAGGTACCTACAGCTATTCCACTACTAATAATCACAAATTTTATATCATGGATTTCTATAGATTCAATATTTCCATCTATCCCAGGTGTATTGTTTTCAGAAATGGAAATTCTCATACTTACATAGCATGGTCTTGACGTTTTCAGTTATAAGTGTAATTAATTTAATTGATAACAACTTTTTTCTATTATTTTGTAGTATACAATGAATCATAGTGGTTTTATATGTTACCTCATTTGTTGGTCTCTTACTAGGGGTTACACAATCCTAACAGAAACCTATTCATCATAGATTTGTTGTCCTATCCTTTCTTCACAAGGCTATTGGTCACATGCACGGTGTCACCAACATCTCCAACCATTCTCCTATGCCCTTGGTACTGCAATTATTTCCATTGACCATATTATCAAAGACAACAAATAATTATCATTGGTGGTTTAGTGCATATGTAAAACTTCACTAATTTTTCCACTATGCAAAATTATATGCATGCAAAACATCCTCATATGCACTATACCATATATTTTAATATTCCTACTAGTGCATATGCATCTGACCTATCAAATATATTATATTCCCTGCATTCATATGCCAAAGTTTAGGTACATGGAATTCCTAAAACAATTACAAGCATATTGGAAAGAGATGAGTTGACTTATCATAGCAGGGAACTCCCCTTTTTCACATAACAACTAATCAAATTTCATGGCTTCTCTAGGAAGGAATCTGTAGAATAATAGCTCTGGTCCTTTGCAATTATACGACATTAATCCCTTTGGGGCATCCTACAGGTCTTGTGCCAAAACTACCTTCAGGATTTAGCTTGTTATTTTAATTAGCCAATTGTAAGCTTAGATATTTGGCCAAATATTTCCTTCTTCAAATCCCTTGTGCATCTCTATTTTACTGTCGTGGACCCATCTCATCGTTTAAACAGGATTGTCTAATTTCTATCAAACATGACCTTTGTGTGGATTGGTCAGAATAATTTGATCAATCATTCTCACCCTAATTTAATGAGCTTGTCTTTGTATGATTCTAAACTCCATTCTAGCATTTGAAAAAGCTATTTTCCCCTGCATGACTACCTTGCAGATCTCTTTATAGACCTTTGAAGGTAGGGAGATATGGGTTGGTTTATCAACAGAGGGATCAATCTATTGGGTGCAGGGTCATCACTTCTAAAATAAATTATCCCTACTATATACCTTTTCAACCAATCCATTCCCATCATCATATACATGTTCATCTGCATGTCTACCAAGGTTAATATCCACATAATATCCATGACTCATCATTAAATTTCATGATTCACAAGGTTCAATTATTCCTATTTGTCTTATTACTTCACAGGAATGAATTTAATTCATTAGAGGAAATTTCAACTCAAAATGGGTCTCCTTAAAAAAATTAATAAAATAATAGTTAAAATAATAAAATAATATTTATTAATTTTGGAGGAAGAAAAGAAAAAAAAAACTTTTTTGTTTGTATTTTCGACAAATATCCTCGTGTTTTTACTTAAATTTCTATGGGGAAATCTCGTTGGATGTGGAATTAAATTCCAAGTCTAATGAGCTCTCCCAATCGAAATTTGAGTAAAAACATACAGAGATATGTCAAAAATACAAACAAAAAAGTAATTTTTTTATGATACCTATCCCTAAATTTATATTAAAAAAGTGTTTAAGACCTATATGGTATTTCAAATTTAAAACAATTTCATTGGCTAACACATTATGACATGGATTTTGAATTAGAGTTAAAAGGCCCATTTTGAGTTGAAATTTCCTCTAATGACAGTGCATATTCATTTTTATAAGTATTTTGCTTGCAAGAACCTTTCTAGTTTTCTCTTGGATGTCCAAGAAAATCATATTGAGTTTTAACAATACTCCGAGTATTAATCCAAGCTACCCATGAACCCGATAGTTAGAGGTAAAACATTCAATTATGCCTTATGGTTTTGTATTTCCTCTTCACATTCATCAAACAAGATCAGCTACCTTTCATTTAGCCCTAGTGGTTGGTTGAAATAACCAATGTTTCATATGCTTTAGCTTGGTGTGTTGGTAGAGCTCCATCATATTTGGGGTGCTGCAACTCATGTGGATCCTGGATCAGTTAATATAGAAGTGGTGGAGTTAGAAATATTACCTTCCCATTCCCCATTGTTACCACAAGTTGCATTTCAACAAGGTGTTAGATAAATATACATGAAGTTCATTTTCAAGTAAGCCACCTGAGTCATGCTTAATCAGTTACCCAATTAGTACTTACTTTTCAACAGCGATGTAAAGAATACCACTAAGTCATCACTAGTGCCCCTTCAATACTGCCACCAGATACTTTTTTAGTGGAGATCACAAGGGATCCTATCTTAAAGATATTTGTAACATGCAAGGCTAGGTTATAATCCACAATTCCTATTTAACTGAGAATCAAAAGGGGCATGTTGGGTGTTATATCGACTAGATTAATTCACCTAATATTTAATTATCAACAAGGGTTGGTAAGCTTAGAGTTGATAAAAAATATATGCAAAGGTAAAAAGGATCCTAGGGTGTCGTGGAGATATCTTAATAAACAAAATATCGAAATATAAAAAACCGATTCAAACTCCTAAAATTATCTAAGTAATTGGACTGGAATGGAATATCAAATTCTAAACAGATATTGAAAAGAAAGACATAAACAGTAATACTTATAACTTCAGACACTACTTCATACATAAAAATAATTATAACAACTAAATTGACTAATAACCAACTAACTACTCCTCAAGTAGAAGGCTGGGGTAAAAAGACAACTTATCTTATAAAGAATAGAAAACTGAAAAGACAAGTAGAAAACTTAATAAAGATAATAAACTTTGTTTTTCAATACACACATAAAAACATGAATGATTTCTATGGTTACAAATAACTTAACTTTCTCTTAAAAATAGTACATCCAACCCTAAACTCTATATGAAAACGAAGATGACCATGACATAAAACAACAATAAAACAAAATTAGTATTTAATATTAAAGGAATAAAAAAAAATTAATTCATACGTAAAAGAAAAATGATAAGACCTTAATAAATAACTTAAAACAACCAAACTTTAATTGAAATGTTTAAATAAACTACCAACTACAAATATAATCCAAAGATTGACAAAACAAAACTAGGAACGATCTGAAAAATGCATAAAAACAGTAAAAATGAAACAAAGGGTTAAATGACTTAGTGAATAGTAGGTCTGTAAAGGGTGATTGAATGGAAAACTGGACAGACAGTCCAAATGGCGGTACGCACAGTAAAAAATGGTAAAAACTAACCTAAATGAACTAATTCTTCAGCTAAAGTTATGCAGTTCTAAACCTAATGCAAAACTATTTAACCAACAAATTATCTTCAAACTAATACTTAAGCAAAAAGAAAACATTGCATTGTAAGCTAATTAATGAACTAGAATTTAACTTGAATAAACTAGAAATTACCTTAAACAAATTCATGACAGAAAAATAAATAAACAAAACTGAATTTAAATGAAATCAAAATATTCTATATAAATAAATTAATAACAGAGAATAAATAAACAAGACTACATTGAAATGAAAACAAACTATTCTACTTAAAGAAATTCATAACTAACCAAAAATAAATTCAAATGGGAATAAACTACTCTACTTGAAAACTGAAAGCAATATTGGAATGAAATGACTAACTAGAAACAACTGACTAAGCACAAAAGATTGAAAGTAAATGACTGGAAGTAAAACTATGTGCGCATCTACTTATTTAATTACTGAAATAAAACTAAACTAATGCAATATAGGAAGTAAAATACTTGTTTAACTACTAAAAGAAAACTAAATTAATACAATTCAGGAAGTAAAATAGCATCTAATGAAAACAAACTCGAATTTAAACTAGATGAAATAAAACAAAAAATAAAGAACTGAATTAAAACTAAGCTAATGAACCTCTCATTGATGAGAGGTACTCTCAACAATCAGGCATGAAGTCTGCTAACTCCTACTCAAACACAATATTCAACATCAATATATAGAACTCTTTATTCAGATTCAAAAAATAGAATTACAGTGCTTATAAAAACTAGGACTAACTTTGACTATGGCTAACTAACTAACTTTTTCTTCATTCAGAGACTGATATATATAGTTTTACATAAGAGATGAGCAATTCGACCCTAAAGGTCGAATGCTCTCTAATTTTAGGAAATATTTAAAGCACATAATTGATTTGCTACCAACACATGGTATGGCTTTTCATTCAGCATGATCATGGAATAACATGACAAGTCTGCTCCTTCTTTAGCATGGACATGCTTATATAGCGTTCTTGATGTGGTGTGATATTATTCTTTTGCATGGGAATATCCTCTTCATCATGGCATGAATCCCTTCCTTGGCCTGGAGGATGGATTGGTGTTGAGCGCAGGTTTGTACACAACAGCAAGTTCTGGAATGCAGGTCCCTTATCAACGTGAGAGTGGAGACTGGTGGTGTTGTGGAGAGCAGGGCCGACAACACAGTTGGTCTTCTGGAACGCAGGCTGTTCCATCCCTTAAACGCGCAGGATTATGATAGTTGAGTATTAAAACAGAGGAGGCCATGAATTAACAGAAAATTTCCATTCCTTTAAATGCATGGATAATGAGTATCTAGGTGGTGATCCTTCCAGAGGATGAATTAAATGCATCGATCCATCACAGAGATGGTTGGTGTGATGGAGAGCGAAGGAGATTATAGGTTGTTTCATGTTTTAAATCCCCAAAACTGATTATGGACAGCACGCAGGCTGATAAGCAAGCTAAATGATGAGATAAATGGAACAATGAACTCTGAGATGGATATATAGTACGTCAATCTATGGCACACATGCCAAATTATCAGAGAATCTCGTGCGGCAGTTGGATGACGAGTTGAACGCCAAGCTGGATCATGAACTGGAGATATGGTGCGAAAGGAAGGCTGAATACATTTTATTGATAATTTGCCAAAACGAACTATAAAATATGCAAACAAATATACATATCAGATAATACATTTAAAAATGATTTAAATAAAATAATTTTGAGTTAATAAAATCATAAAAATGATATTAATAACCAAATTGAAAATAACATCAAATTTGTTCTTACCTTGTACCGAAATAATGATCTGTATGACATGAAACATACTAAAGAGAATAAAATATGTGTTTAAATATGTTATTTAATTGCCAAAAATGATAACAAAATGGGGCTCAACATTCCCCCAAACCAGATAAATGCTAGGTCCCACTAAGCAAAAATAAAATTGATTAAGGAACAAGGTAAAGTTGCGCTAGTAACTACCTTCTACTTGGCAAATGAAAGAAAGAATTTAAACTTTAATCTTATAAAGGAATATTTATTTTATGTCAAAATTGAAAAACAATGATGATGGGATAGTAGAAGATTTAGATTTCTTAGGAGACCATACTATTATAGCAGAATTCAAGATATCTATCTTTTAACAAGCATATGAATTTGATCAATAAATTTATAAAGTTTATAACAAGTTCAACCATGTCCAAAGTAAAATCTTTGGACAACTTGAACATATATCACAAATGCATAAATGACATTTAATAAAAATAGTTTTCATGTGTATTTAGATAAAAAGATGCTAATAGTAAAATGATAACAAAAGAAATTTTAAGATCAAAGCATCCATACATAAATAAAACTATATTCAAGAACAAAAATTTGGTTGACAAATTTTAATCATCCATGCTATAATAGCACAACATCTCATTCAAACCATTATTTGAATCATTAGCCAGATCCTTCGTAAAGTCTTCCATCAAATTTCTTCATATTTTTATGTAAAAACATGCTTCATGTTATCACCTGAAAACACTTTAACATTTGTCAGAGAAAAACAATTTTGTCATAAACAGATAAAAGCAGACATTTTTTTTTTTTTTTTTTTTTTTCTTCTTCTGAATCTTCCTAATTCAATCCTAATCCTCCCCCAAACCAAGGATATGGCATGTCCTCATGCAAAGGAGAAGAATAGTTTATTTTAGATAAATAAAAGTGCAAGTATGCTGTCATTATATAAAGAAAAGAAAATTTAACTAGTAAAGGAAAGTGATTCAGAGATGTATATTTATGAAAAATAACAGTGCAGAGAAAGACCATAGAAAGAGATAATAATATGATCGAAATAATTCCATAGGAAAATCTAGGCATCTATGCCTCATTGTAGAGATATCTTGTCATCATCAAAATAATTTAAGTTTACCCCAGAGTGTGAGAGATGTAACTATGGGTCCCATTTCTAGGATAATAACATCCTAGGTATGGATTGAATTAGATGGCTAGGTCCAAGCCCAACTTACATCGATTCTCAAGTGACAGTAAAGAGAATGGGACTTAACATTTTATTTATAATGTTTTTTCAAAAAATGCCTATATATGATTATTATTTTACAAATCATGTGCATAGTAGTGCATTAACTAGACCTATTTACCCGATATTGCCCCGCTGCGAGTAGGCCTGTTCAGTACCCTAATGGGTTTATCTTGGTACCATGCAAATATAGTCCCGCTGCGAGCGATCCTGTTTAGTACCCCAGCGGGTTTACTTGCATTTATCTAGCTTCCTATTTTTAAATTTTTACTTAGCATTGACTCGCTTCCAGCGAGCCTATTTAGTACCTCGATGGGTTTTCCTTGTATATAACAATATTAAATATATGGAAGCCAATTGGTACTAGAGCATGCTAAGCCCTGCTAAAACACATAATTCAATTTTACAGAAATAAACTTACAAATAGATTTTCATACCAGCCTTAATCATAAATCATGTCAAAAGAGAATAACTCAAAGCTGGTATTTAACCTTAGATTCCATCATTTTCAGAAGAGATAAGTAATGTTCCCCAAAGGTAAAAAAAATCCACCTACTCTCGAGTTATCACGAAGAGATATTTGAGAGACAAGTTTTGGTAACAAGTGCAAGATGAACTAGTACTCCATAGGCACAAGATGAATGATAATGAAAATAGGTCTTATCAAGCACTATTCAAAATAACAAATCAGAAGTATACATGTCTGAATCAAAATACCATAAACTATCTGAATCATAAAAGGAGCGGTTAAAAATGATATGTAAGGAGTTATCTTTAATTGTCACTACAAACTGTGAATTAAGAAAAATTAAGATACCTTATGAGCGTAATTACCTTTTCTAGATAATACTTCATACGCTTCTTATAGAGATAAAGTATCCATGATCAAACTGCAAAACCACTTGTTAGATGATTCAATTTATTCATAAAAACATAGAAAGCAAAAGAGTCGTATGTAATCTATTTTATCAGAAATGACTCTCATTTATTCATAGAATCAAAAACATATCTACATATATACAAGTGATGATAACCCAAAATAATTTCATGGATCAGGGGGAGGAGGAATAACTTCCTCTTCAATCGATTCCATTTCTCTATGTTGTAAAACATTTTGTAAGAAATCATGTCTAGATGTTGGTTGATGATAAATCCTAAGTATATGTTCATTCACTGTAAAGGAAAATTCTGAGCCATCAATTGGTTTAATTTTTACTGATCCATTGTGAAAAGTTGTAACTACCTCATAAGGGCTCAACCAACGGGTAGTTAATTTTTCTTTAAATTTTTTAAACCATGAATCGAAGAGTAATGCCCAATCTCCTGTATTAAATTTCTTTTTATTGATAAATTTATCATTCCATTGCTTCTAGTGACTATGTATTAGCATGGTTCTTTGAAGTGCATCCTGTCTAATTTCATCTAATTCAGTAATCTATAGGATTCGTTGTTTCTGCACTTCATCCAAATCCATACCTAATTGTGCTACCATACGAAAGTTTTTAACTTGAAATTCAATAGGTAAAAGGACTTGTTTTCCATATACTAACTCATAGGTGGTATGTCTGGTAGTATTTCTCCATGTTATTCTATAGGCCGATAAGGCCTCAGGAACTCTATCCTCCCAATCCTTATGATGTAAGTGAATGGTCTTGGTTAAAATAGCTTCTAATACTTTATTGGTCGACTCTACCTAGCCATTAGCTTTAGGATGGTAAGGTGAGGACTTACAATGCTAGATATCATACTTCGTAGTGAGCTCTTGCATTAATTTGGAAGTGAATTGGGTTCCTTGGTCTATGACAATTTCTCTGGGTACACCAAACTGAGTAAATATTTCTTCATATATGAATTCTACTACAGATTTCTCTATAGCCCTAAATAAAGATTTAGCTTCTACCCATTTGGTAACATAATCTGTACAAACCAAGATATATTTCTTTTTACGAGACATGGGAGAGATTGGTCCTACAAAATCAAGAGCCCATTTTTCGAAAGCCTCAATCATGACCTATGGCTATAAATTAATTTAGTATGATGTTGTGGGTCTACCCATTCTTTGACAACTATCACATCCTTTGACATACTTGGAAGCATCCTTAAAAATGCTCGACAAGTAATAACCAGAGTGCAGTACTTTGTATGATGTCTGTTTATTCGAAAAGTGGCCTCCATATGGTCCATCATGGCATGCTTGGAGGATGTCTATCATTTCATCCTCTTACACACATATTCTAATAATAAGATCTGGGCCAATGCAAAAGAGGTCATTATCAACCCAGGAATAGTTAGATATTTGTACTCTTATGTGAAGTTTCTTGTATGGAGCCAAATGGTGTGGTACTTTTCCAGTTGCTAGATAGTTTACAATATTAGCAAATCAAGGGGTTTGAACAGACACACCGAACATATGTTCATCTGAAAAAGTATCATCAATAGGTTTAGTATCACTATCGTGTGGTATACGAGAAAGAAAATCTGCTACAAAGTTTTCTTTACCAGGTCGATCAATGATGGTAATATTAAATTATTGGAATAGGAGAAGCCGCTAGGTAACTCTACCATTGGTGATCGGTTTATTAATTAAGAATATAATGGCAGAGTGATCACTGTGCACAAAAAAATTGTACCCTATAATATAATGAGGAAATTTATTAATAGAATAAACTACTACCAAAAATTCTTTTTTCAGAAATGGTATAGTTTAATTCGGCAAGGAGAAATATTTTTTCTAATAAAATAGATGGCATAAGGTGATTGTCCTTGTTTTTGGCCTAGGACTCCTCCTATGTCCGTATCAGAAGCATCAGTAAATATATGAAAGGGAAGGGTCCAGTCAGGGCCCCTATGTATTGGTGCTACTGATAGTTTAGTTTTTTAAATCTCAAAAGAATTTTGACAAGATTCTTTCCATTGGAATTCTACATATTTTATGAGAAATTTAAACATTGGTGCAACTATCTTTGTAAAGTTTTCAATAAAACGGCGATAATAGCCTGCATGACCCAAGAATATTCTAACCTCCTTCTTGGTTTTTGGAGAGGGAATTCCAACTATTACTTCGATCTTAGTAGGGTATACCTTAATTCCTTGAGAAGAAATATGGTGTCCTAGAACTATACCTTCTGTCAGTAACATTTTATACTTTTCATAACTAAGATCTAAGTTTGTCTCTTAACATCGAATCGAAACTTTCTCAAGGTTGTCAAGAGATTCTTGAAAAGTATTACCATAGTCTGTAAAATAATCCATGTAAACCTCAACATAGTCATGTATAAGATCATAAAAGATTCCTAAGACTGCTCGCTGAAAAGTAGCGGGTGCATTACATAAGCCAAATGGAAAACTTCGATAAGAAAATGTCCCCCAAGGACATGTAAAAGTGGTATTATCCTGATCTTCAGGTGCTATTATGATCTGATTGTATCCACTATATCCGTCAAGAAAGGAAAAATACTCCTTACCTGACAAGGCATCTAATACTTGGTCAATAAAGGGCAAAGGAAAGTAGTCTTTAAGAGTGGATTTGTTTAGTTCCCTAAAATCAACATAAATATGCCATTTCCCTATAAATTTATTTGGAACTACTACTAGAGGAGACACACATTTGCTATCGGAAATAGGATAGATGAAACCAGCGATAAGGAGTTTTTGTAATTCTTCTTTTACTATCTCCTTCAAAGCAGGATTCATCCTCCTCTAAGGTTGTCTTATAGGTGGTATATTTGGATCCATATAAATGTGGTGAATACAAGTGTCAAGGTGTATACCCTTCATATTAGCGTATTCCCATGTAAATCCTCTGGCTTGTTTTTTAAGAAACTTAAGTAGTTGACCTTGTTGATCTTCACTTAATCATGCATTTATGTGCAGAAATTTTTCAGGGCCAGCTTCACAAGGTATGGTGAAAGGTCCTGTATGCTCTTCGATGGTGAAGACACAAGGTTCTTCTGTAAACATTGAGAGAGCCACAGTTTCTTGAAACTCATCTCCAAATATTTCATCAAATTTAGCAAATGATTGAGGAAAATCTATACTAGTGGTGGAGGAAATAAACTGATTCAATACATTCTCAATAGTCTTCTCCTACAATGCCTAGGAGAAATCACTAGGAAAGTAAAGGTCATCAAAATATTCATCCCTAAAGGAACAATTTAACCACTAGGAATTTTCAGTTATTGGTTGTGCTGGGGGATATAAAATAAGTATTTGGGTAGACAACCCATTGGAAATGGTCATCTCCCCATCCCTACATCCTATAAAAGCATTGGCAGTAGCTAACCGTGGTCTTCCCAAGATGATAGGATGTCCTTTAGAAGGATCCTTTGATTATATGACCATGAAGTTGACAGGGTATTCCCATGAAGCTATTGATACAATAATGTCGTCTAGGACTCCAACAGGCTTTACCGTAGTATGGTCTGCTAGTTCCAAGATGGAAGGGGTAGGTTGAAGAAATTGTCCCAACTGTAAAACTTCTAAAACTGTGGTGGTCATCATATTGGTGGATGATCCTAAATCGATTAATGTGTTACCTATGGTGGTAGTATTTATGACTATAGTCACTGTTGGGGCTCCTGGATTAGTATATTTTGCAATCGGGACTGATCTATCATATATTTAGACATCTCTCCTATGACATGGATTGTAAGGGGGTCTTTTTGTTTCTTCCTTAGAAGTTTAATGCATAATTCCTTTATCACCATACTATAAATTGGTATGTCTTTAATAACTTGTAATAACAATATTTTGATATAGATATGCTTTAATTCACTCAAAGTATCATACTCAGAGTGAACTATAGGTTTTTCTATTACTAGTCTTGCTGGAAATGCAAGAATTTTTTGTTCCTGAATAAGTTATTAGGGAGGACATGTAGGTACTAGAAATTTTGAGATATTCACATCCTCCAAAATGGAATCATTTATGGGTTCATTTGAATATTCTTCTTCTTCATCATTCCCCTCACGAATGATGATTGATGTTCTGGTTTTATCATTAACAACTCTTCCATACCGTAATTGAACCTCATGTATAGGTACAGTCGAAACAAGGTAGGATGGAAGAGTTTGGAACCCAATATTGTTAAGAGCTTGAGTTGGCTTATTATTAGGGTTAGGTATCAACTGTACAAATAACAATTTTGGTCACGGAGGATTTGTATTCTGGAAGTGATGAGGTTGTTGCGTAATGAGAGGAACTGGAGGTACAAATCCATGAAAATGCTGCTGGAAATTAAATTGATGTTGATGATAAGGATGATTAGGCAGAGGGATAGGTTGTTACTAAGGATATGGATATCCTCTCCACCCTTGTGACCAATACTGTTGCTGTGGAAATTGAGGAGGAGGCTACTGGGGTGGCCAACTCTGCCAGCTAGGATTGTTCCATTGTTGCGGCTTTGGGTATGAAGAGTAAGAGGGTAGGGATGGTGGTGGAAAATTATGGCATATTGGTTTGTCTCTAGATTTCCAAGGAGGCTTCCTAGATGTTTCAACTATATCCCCACTCTTATAGATGGATTGCAATCAAGGAAAGGATGGATAGTTATATGTTGGATGTTCCTCTGTATAGATGTGACATACAAAAATGTTGTTTAATGGACATTCCCTTTGGGGATGTTTTGTTCTACATATTGGACAGAAAATACTCATTGTTTCCCACTCTTCATATTGCATTTTCTTAGCTTGTAAAGAATCTAATTGAGAACCCATGGATCCTAAGATGTTAGTCTTAAAATTATCCAATAGGTTACCTAATTCCATCCTTGTAAATCCTCCTAAACTAGGAACATTTCCTCTTACATTTCTATTGTAAGGCTCTTGAAAGTTTTTACCAACTTTCCCCCTACTTCTAGAATAATTTTTACACATCTCACCGATCTATGCAAAAGTCTTATGATAAATATTGCTAGCTACCATGAGATTAAGACTCTCTATCAAGTCTTCCAAGATTCCTTTGAGAAAAGGTGTATGTACTGCATTTTCTCGAAGGTCATGATAGTTTGATTTATGAAGGGTATAAATGAACCTTTTGAGATAATCCTCTAGGATTTCTTCTTCAAGTTGTTGTATCTTGAATATATCGTGTCGAGAGTCTTTAGGTTTCTAGTATTCTTGATACTTTCGCAAGAATGAGGTTCTCATGTCATCCTAAGTCCTGATAGTAGATTCACCTAATCCCATGAACCATCACAAGGAAGAATATTTCAATGTAGTGCGAAAGAGTTTTAGTTTGTGAGCATCTTGTAGGTAATTATATCTCCTACAGAGAATATCAAACTTGAACAAGAATGTGTTCGGGTCCTCATTACTTTTTCCATAAAAAGTAGGTAAAGAAGAAGGGGGGGATGTTTTTCATATTTACATCTAGTACAGTATCTAGGATAGGAAACTCAAAGGTAGACTCAATTTGATTTTCTCCTTCTCCTTCATTATTTATAACTTCGTTACGATATGTGTTTTCTCCTGGCCCCTCCATATAGGCTTTGTTTTTAATATAAATATACCTAGGAAGCTCCTTTTGACGTCATAATGGAGCGTCCCAACACTCTATTTCGGGAGAGATCTTGCTCTAGTCAACCATTTTCTTATTGGACCCTAGAGGGAGAGTAGGTTCTACTGCGGATGTCTCAATTTGTGAGATAACTATATCTGTGGGGTTTCCAAATAGGGCTTTTACCTACTCAGGATTAACTAGGTCAACAAAGTTCAGACTTCCTACTGGTGAAAAGGTCATATCCTTTGGGTTTGTGACTAGTTGAGAACTAGATGTTACTAATGGTTGATCCTTCTGAATTTATTCTAAAATGAGGTCCTTAGGACCTCCAGTCAAGGTTCCTTCTCCTTCTATGGTTCCCTTGGTAAGATCTCTTAGAAGAGTTTATTTAGGTTTCCAAGCAGAATTACTCCCTTCAGGTGTTTTTCGATACCTTTCTGGTGAGTTAGTAGTTGGGGTGTTTCATCCCCTGGAAAAGTTAGCAAAAATGTCGATAGATTTTCCTAATTTAATAAATCAACCGTGAGGATCTCTAAGTCTGTTCATTTAAAGGAAACTTGTGTTATACTATTGTTGCTAGATTTAGGGGCGCCTGTTATAACAGATTCACCGGTTCTAAAAATAAAAACAATTATATGGCAAATGCAGAAAATAACATACAAAAACAACAACAGAACAACAAGGCCTTGGGGCACCCCACTATAGTGGATGTGTCTGGCTATTACACCATGGAAATTCTGTAGTGAAGTTGTCTTTGCGTCTTACTGGTTATCCCCTCCCTCTTGTTGTGTAATATAAAAGTAATCTATCTATATACCTAAACTTCATAAAGGAACCCTATTTCTTCTACCTTATAAAACAACTCCCCGGCAATGACACCAAAAATGTTTGGGTGTTATATCAACTAGATTAATTCACCTAATATTTAATTATCAACTGGTTCTGGTAAGCTTAGAGTTGATACAAAATATATGCAAAGGTAAAAAGGATCCTAGGGTGTCATGGAGATATTTTAATAAAAAAAAGATCGAAATATCAAAAACCGAGTCAAACTCCTAAAATTATCTAAGTAATTGGACTCGACTGGAATATCAAATTCTAATCAGCTACTGAAAAGAAAGACATAAACAATACTACTTATAACTACAGATGCTAACTCAGACATAAAAAGAATAACAACTAAATTGACTAATAACCAACTAACTACTCCTCAAGCAAAAGGCTAGGGTAAAAATACAACTTATCTTATAAAGAATAGAAAACTAAAAAAGCAAGTAGAAAACTTAATAAAGATAATAAACAAAAGCAACTAGAAAACTTAATAAAGATAATAAACTTTGTTTTTCAATACACACATAAAAACATGAATGATTCCTATGATTACAAATAACTTAACTTTCTCTTAAAAATAGTACATCCAACCCTAAACTCTATATGCAAATGAAGATGACCATGACATAAAACAATAGTAAAACAAAATCTGTATTTAATATTCAAGGAATCAAAACAACTTAATTCATATGTAAAAGAAAAATGATAAAACCTTAATCAATAACATAAAACAACCAAACTTTTATTGAAATGTTTAAATAAACTACCAACTACAAATATAATCCAAATATTGACAAAACAAAACTAGGAACAATCTGAAAAATACTAAACAGTAGGTCTCTAAAGGGTGACTGAATGACAGACTAGACAGACAGTCCAAATGGCGGTCCATACAGTAAACAATGGTAAAAAATAACCTAAATGAACTAATTCTTCAACTGAAGTTACGCAGTTCTGAACCTAATGCATATAATTAATAAACAAACCTATTTAACCAACAAATTATCTTCAAACTAATACTTAAAAAAAAAGAAAACATTGCATTGTAAACTAATTAATGAACTAGAATTTAACTTGAATAAACTGGAAATTACCTTAAACAAATGCATGACAGAAAAATAAATAAACAAAAATGAATTGAAATGAAAGCAAAATTTTCTATATAAATAAATTAATAACAGGGAATAAATAAGCAAGACTACATTGAAATGAAAACAAACTATTCTACTTAAACCAATTCATAACTAACCAAAACTAAATTCAAATGGGAATAAACTACTCTACTTGAAAATTGAAAGCAATACTGGAATGAAATGACTAACTAAAAACGACTAACTAAGAACAAAAGACTGAAAGTAAATGACTGAAAGTAAAACTATGCGCCCCTCTACCTATTTAATTACTGAAATAAAACTAAACTAATGCAATACAAGAAATAAAATACTTGTTTAACTACTGAAATAAAACTAAATTAATACAATACAGGAAGTAAAATAACATCTAATGAAAACAAACTGGAATTTAAACTAGATTAACTAAAACATAAAAGAAAAAACTAAATTAAAACTAAGCAAATGAACCTCGTGTTAATGAGGGGCCCTATCAACAATCAAGGGTGAAGTCTTCTAACTCCTAATCAAAATCTTCAATAGCAATGCATACAACTTTTTATTCAAATTCAAAAAACAGAATTGCAGTGCTTATAAAAACTATGACTAACTTTGGGTCTGTCTAACTAACTAATTGTCTCTTCATTCAGATACTGATATATATAGTTTTACATAAGAGATGAGCAAGTCGAGCCTAAATGTCGTCTGCTCTCTAATTTTAGGCAATATTTAAAGCACATAATTGATTTGCAACCAACGCATGGTATGGCTCTTCATTCAGTGTGATCATGGAATAACATGATAAGTATGTTGCTTCTTTAGCATGGATAGGATTTTATAGCGTGCTTGATGTGGCGTGATATTCTTCCTTTGCGTGGGAAGATCCTCTTCATCATGGCATGAATCCTTTCCTTGGCATGGAGGATGGATTGGTTTTGAGTGTAGGTTTGTACACAATAGCAAGTTCTGGAATGCAGGTCCCTTATCAGCACATGTGTGTAGACTGGTGGTGTTGTGGAGAGTGGATGGGATGACACAGTTGGTCTTCTAGAATGCATGTAATTTCATCCCTTAAATGAGGAGGATTATGATAGTTGAGTATTAAAATAGAAGAGGTTGTGAGTTAATAGAAAGTGTCCATTACTTTAAATGTGTGGATAATGAGCATCTAGGTGGCGATCATTCCAGAGGATGAATTAATTGCATCTGTTCAGAACATAGATGGTTGGTGTGATGGCAAGCGAATGAGATTATAGGATGTTTCATGTGTTAAATGCCCAAAACTAATTATGGACAATGCACAGGATGATAAGCGAGTTGAATAGAGCTAAATGTGACACTGAACTATGAGCTAGATGTATAGTGTGTCAATCTAGGGCACACATGGCAAATGATCAATGAATCTCGTACGGTGGCTAAATGACGAGCTGAACGCCAAGCTAGATTGTGAGATGGACATATGATGTGAAATGAAGGATGAATACATTTTATTGTTAATTTTCCCAAATGAACTATAAAATCTGCAAAGAAATATACATATCAGATAATACATTGAAAAATTATTTAAATAACATATTTTTGAGCTAATAAAATCATAAAAATGATATTAATAACCAAAGTGTAAATAACATCAAATTTGTTCTTACCTTGTACCAAAATAACGATATGTATGACATAAAACATACTAAACAGAATAAAATATGTGTTGAAATATGTTATTTAATTTCCAAAAATGATTACAAAATAAGGCTCAACAGGGCATAACAACATATTGCTTTGCACCTTATCACAAAGCATAATTCTTCTCAGAAATCATTTAAGAGACATTATTCCTCAACTAAAATCAGACATACAACGACCCTTATGCATACTTGATCATTAATACATAATACCTTAACCTATTCAAGTCCTATATCAATCATTTAATGTCTACCAAAGACAAGCATATATGCATCAATCACCATGCAAGCATCCCTTATAGCACATCATTCAACTCATCAACCATCATACACCCATTACAATACATTGATGAGAATTCATTAATTTAATACACATCCATAGTACATAACTAGGACTCATCAAGAAAAAGATGGTTATCATTTAGTAAAAGGTAGTTATCACCTTGGTGTGCTTTTAGTGGAAACTAGATTGTCCCAAAATGCGACAAGGTTGAAACCTGTGGCTTTGTTTTTAAACATTCCAAACAAAACTTTTATGGTTAGAAAAAGGTTCCTCCATAGTGTAGCGCAACGAGATTTTCTAAAAAGGTGACAAGGTTGAAACCTATAGCTCTCATACCATTTGTGGCATACCCAAATAACCTATGAAAAATGTGTATAAAAAAAATTTGAAGTATAGTTTACTTCACATGAATTTTGTCTACAATCATCATAACCATTCAAACTTAAGCTTAAAGGAACTAACAAGCATTAAATTCTATAATAAAATCCACTTATGCACCTAGATAGGTCATTCCCATACTGCACTATCCTTTCCAACTTTTTCTTTCTGCATTTTTGTCCTTCCGCCTTATGCCTTCTGGACTTCAAAATTGGAAACCTGACATCCGATGGGATCATCCATCGATACTTCCACCTTCCACATTCTACCTTTCCACCTTATACAAAGGAATGTGGAAATAAAAAACTCATCAATTTTTAAAATCATTTTCCCATGTTTAACCTTCTACTTTTCACCCTTCCCCTTTCTGCAGCGGGACACGGAAAACCTACTCTTTTCATTATAACTTCATTTTTTTCTTTTCACTATCTGCCTTCTGTTATATGGATCATGGGTCACATAAAACTTAACATTATTATGGTTAAATTTTTTATTTTCCACTTTTCACTTGTGGAAATTGAACCCAAGTGATAAAACAATTGCACTCACAAAATTGCTAATCAAACATGCAAATTTACACACGAAGGAGACTGAAATTGGAGCATAACACTAATCTGTATAGAATAAGTGTAGAATATCCAACATTATGAATTAATAGGCTTATGAAATATATAATTACATGATATATTCAAATTCATAAGGATTCCATTCGAAATAGTAAAAAAGTAGGCTTACTAAATCTAGTCAAATCCCCCATAGGTGCGTAAAGCAGTTTCTAAATCTACCTAGAGGCTAACAAATTGGGAAATTCAAGTAGGAAAGATAATAAGTGATGGAAATACAACTCATACATGCTTTTATTATGATAAAATAATGGAGGATGATGAGGGCAAAAAACAAGTCAACTACACCTAGTCTTACTTTCCATTTTGCCATAAATCTCAATAAAGCAGGAAACTTAGCAGAAAAGTAGATATGCACTAGGGAGGATATAGAATAAATTAGATATTCTAAATATGGATTCTATGAGGTTTCATAAGTTCTCCATCCCTCAGTTTTAAATTTTTTTACTTCTATGGCATGTGGAAGACAACTTGCATAGAGTGGAATATTGGAAACTAGGCAAATAAGACAAAAATGGATTAATTAATGTCTAAGGTAGGTAAATAAGGGTTGATTATTCTAAAACCCCCCATTAAGCCTGAATTTATGATTAAATATCAGAAAAATATAGGGTTTAGAAACGAGGCTTAGTCACCCTTTACATATTGCATGTCCATTTAACCAAGGAAAGAGGCAAAAACCCAGTGGGAAAATACTCCCTTAAACATGGACAGCAAAGCAAAATTTGAAAATATTTTCATCAATCATGCTTCATAGCATGATCAGAAATCCCCAGCAGTGATTTGAGATTGTTGAATGTCTTCTCACAAAAAACCTTGGTGAAGATGCCTGCTACTTGTTCTCAAGATGCACAAGAGAGTAGGTGAATGGTGCCATCATTCACAAGCTGCCTGTTGTAGTGCATATGGATCTCAATGTGTTTGGTTCTCTGTATCTGAATTAGATCATTGTAGATTTGAATGGTACTCTGATTATCACAATATATAATAGTTTAAAACTCTGATTTGAAGCCACACTCACCAACTATCCCCTGCAACCATAAACATTGAGTTGATGCATTTACAACTCCTCTATACTCTGCTTCTGTAGATGAGAGTTCTATGGAACTCTATTTTTTGCTTAACCAGATGATTGGTCCATTATAAATCATGAACACATATCCTCATGTTGACTTTCAATCTATGTTTTCACCTTCCCAATCACTGTCAGTAAACCCAATCAAATCAAGATCGGATTTAGCTTTGTAGAAGATCCCATGAGTTCTTGTTCCCTGAACAAAGTTAAGGATCCTTTTGGCTGCTCTCCAATGGATATCATGAGGCTGATCCATGTATCTTGAATCCACACTTACTGCATAATAAATATCAGGTCGAGTGTTTGTAATGTACAACAAACACCCAATCAACTTCCTATGCAGTGTATTATTTACCATAGGAGAAGAACTTGCTTCTTCAAGATTAACTCCTGAAAGGAAGGGAGTCTTGCTTGGATTGCAATATTTCATGTTGAACTTGTTCAAAAAATATAAAGCATACTTGGACTGATTTACTTTTATTCCATGTTGGAATTGAGCAATTTGGAGACCCAAGAATTGGCTCAACAACCCCAAAGTAGTCATAGAAAATGCATGGTTCATTGCATCCTTCAAGGAGGAAATCTCTTTCTTTGAACTTCTTGTAATCATAAGGTAATCCACCTACAAGACAATAATCATCAAATAACCATGAATCAGCTTCAAATAAACATTAGGATTAGACTTGCATCGAACAAAACTCAATGACAGCAGAAAGCCATCAATCTTGGCATACCAAGCCCTAGGGGATTCCTTGATCCCATACAATGATTTCTTTAACTTGCACACAAAAGATGGATTAGTAAAAAACACTTGAGGATTATGCATGTAAATATCTTCAGTAATATCCCCATTTAGGAAAGCACACTTCACATCCATGTGATGTACCTCCCACTGCTTTGAAGTTGCAATGGCTAAGGCTATCCTTATGGAGTCCATCTTTGCCACTGGTGCAAAGGTTTCATTGTAGTCAATACCATGTACCTATGAGTATCCCTTGGATACCAATATTTCCTTATATTTCAAAGGTGAACCATCAGTGTCAAACTTAGTTTTGAAAACCCACTTACATTGAACTAGCTTCCTCCCTGGGGGAAGATCAACCAGTTCCCAAGTGTTGTTCTTCTAGAGTGAGCTGAATTATTCTTTCATGGATGTTTTCCATATTGGATCATGTGGTGCATATTCATATGTATATGGGTCTGATTCAACCATCATATATCACTTCTCTTCAAACAAAGGGTCTTTCATACACAGGTCACTCTCAAACTGAGATCTAGTCCTCCTAGGATCACTAGGATCTCCAGCTAGTTCCCCAGCTGCATGAATGGTATTTGCTTCCCATTTTGGTCTTGTATTAATATAAGGATATGAAATTAAATCATCATTATCAAACATATCAGAATCAGAAAAATCATTTGTTCTCCACTTACATTCAATGGTTCTGGTAGTGAAAAAGACTCTCCCACTTCAACTGCTGCTAAAGGCTCTTCTTGGAACTGAACACTCCTTTCAATGAAGGATTTGTTTGTGCTCAATTTGATCAGCTTCTACCCTTTTGAATATTCAGAATACCCAATAAATAGGCATTCTTTTCTTTGGGGTTGCAAAGCCTTTCTCTTTTCAGTTGGAATTCTAGCCCAAGCCTTTGAGCCAAAAATCCTGAAATGGGTCACATTTGGCTTGTGCCCACTCAAAGATTTGAAAGGATTCATACCATCAATTTTTTTATGAGGCACCCTATTTTATATATAGGATGCACAATTTATAGCCTTAGCCAAAAAATTTGGTGGCAAATTCTTAGCCTTCATCATACAGGTTGCCATCTCCTTCAATGATCTGTTCTTTCTCTCAGCAACACCATTTTGATGTCGTGTGTAAGGGATTGAATGTTGCATCTGAATACCTACATCTTCACAATATTGAATGAACTCATAATTGACATACTCACCACCATTTTTAGATCTTAGGATCTTGAGTCTCCTCCCAGACTATTTTTCAACCAAAGCCTTAAAGATTTTGAAAAGGCCAAAAACTTCAGACTTATGCTTCAAGAAGTAAAACCAACAATACCTGGAAAAGTCATATATGAAGGTCAATGCATATTTGGATTGAATCATTTAAATATGAGGGAATGGACCAAAAACATCAGTGTGGATCAACTCAAGAGGTGTAGAGGTTCTCTCATGACTAGCTCTCTCAAATTTATGCTCTGGGTGTTTTCCTAGGATACAACCTTGAAAGACTCCCTTGGAAAACTTAATCTTTAGTAACCCCATCACCATTTATTTTTCTCTTAGATTAGAAAGATACTTATAGTTAAGATGGAAACATATTTCATGGAAAATCTTGCTTTCCTCATTAGCATGAATCAAAAGAGCAGAGGGGTTTGAGTAGGGTAGAAAATGTGAAAACATGTACACCTTCGAAGTGTGATCTGCAACTCCTTTTGCAATGAATTTACCATTCGATATATCTATGATCTCAGCATGATCAGGGGAAAATATGACCTTATTTGGAGACCCTGTGTGGGTGATCTGATACAATGACAAGAGGTTAGAGGTAAGAACTAGAACATACAATACATTACTGAACTTACCATGGTCAAGATAAAACCTTCCTTTCCCCAAACTGTCAGTGAGAGAATCATCTCCCAGCACTATTGGTGGAACTTTTGACATATAAAGAGAGGAGAATGCCTCCTTGGTAGAAACCATATTTCTTGAAGCTCCGGAGTCTATGATAAAGCTAGGTGAGCTTGATGTGCCAGCAACCAAAGCATGTACTCTCTCTCTATCCTCTAAATTTGATCCTCCTTCCTTCTTCTTTGAGAAATCAAGAAGGGATGTTATTATTATCCAGGAGTTGGGTCAACATGTCAATTTTCTTCTTCATGGAGGATCTTTTAGGATGATAGCCCTTACTGCAGTATGCGCACTAGGCTCATTTCTCCTTTGTTCTTCTTCTTCTGGAAGTTCTTCTTGGAGCCTTGGGGCTCCTCTTAAGACTTGTTCATGTCTATATTTTTCTCAGGTGGATTCTTATATTTCTTCTTGCCTTTTGAATCCACCCTTGAATCTCCAGAAACCAAATATTGGTCTTTGGAAGGTTTGATGGTTCCCATCATCAGTGCTTTATCTTGTTCTTGTGTGAAGGGTTCCATGAACTCTGCAAGCTTAGGCATCTTCCAGGCTCAAGATATCAACTTGGTGGCATGGAAGGTCAAAAAAAAAATGAATAGTTAGGTCCAAGCTTCAATAGTATGGCCAAAACTAGATTCTCTTCCTTCTTTTCAATTCCACACTATTTTAGCTGCAAAACAAGGGATTTAAACTTGCAAAAGTAGAGTTGCAGGGATTCGAAGCTGCTATGACTCAAAGAGATCAATTAATTCTCGATTTGATGTCCTCTCATACCAAAAATATCTACAATATTCTCCCACACTTCATTAGGTGATGTCAATCCATCAATATGGAAGAGGAGGTCTTTGGATATGCTCAGACACAGAAGACCATAAGCCTCATCCCTCCTGTTGTGCCATTTAATTTCCTCTGCAGCTGCATTGGGCTCTGCCTCAGTTGCCATAGTCACCCTGTAGAGACATTTTTCTCTCAACAGTATCTCCATCTCTTCTTTCCATTCAAATAAATTAAATGGAGTCAAGATGATATTCTGAGATTGATCCATAGCTCAAAAACTGTCCCTTCAATCAACATAATAGCTCCCAGTCAAAATTTCAAACCTGCAATAGCAATATGGAAGGAGATAAATTAATATACAAAGGCTATTATACCATGTGGAAATTAAACCCAAGTGATAGAACAATTGCACTCACAAAATTGCTATTCAAACATGCAAATTTACACACAAAGGAGACTGAAATTGGAGCATAACACTAATCTGTATTGAATAAGTGTACAATATACAACCTTATGAAGTCATAGGCTGCTGAAATATATAATGACATGAGATATTTGAATGCATAAGGATTCCATTCAAAATATTCAAAAAGAAGGCTTACCGAATCTAGTCAAATCCCCCATAGGTGCATAAAGCAGTTTCCAAATCTACCAAGAGGTTCACGAATTGGCAAAGTAAAGTAGGTGAGCTAATAAGTGATGGAAAGAAAACTCATACATGATTTTATTAGGAGAAAATAATGGAGGATGATGAGGGAAAAAAACAACTCAACTACACCTAGTCTTACTTTTGCTTTTTCCATAAATCTCAATAAAGCAGGAAACTTAGCAAAAAAGCAGATATACGCTAAGGGGGATCTAGAATAAAGAATATATGGTAAATATAGATTGAAGGAGGTTTCCCAAGAACTCCATGACTTATTTTTAGCAATTTTAACTTCTATGGCATGTGCAATACAACTTGCATAGAGTGGAATATTGGAAACTAGGAAAATAAGACAAAAATGGATTAATTAATGTCTAAGGTAGGTAAATATGGGTTGATTATTATAACACCACTATGAGGATTGTGGATCGAGGAAGTCTTAAATTTCTTACAACTTCACTTTGATTTTTTTCTTTTCTCTTTCCGCTATGTGGATCACAGATCATGGAAGTCTTAACTTTCTTATGACTTCACCTTTATTTTTTATTTATGCTATGCAAATCACAAATCGAAAAAGTATTAAAATTATTAAGACTTAACTTTCCTTTCCCACTTTTCGCTTTTCGCTATGCAGATCGTGGATCGCAAAAATTGTAACATTCATTGCACCTTCCCTTTTACTCTTCTCCTTCTATTTTCCACCTTCCGCATCCCGCTGGTGGATTTCAGGTTCGGAAACCAAAATTCTCCTTATCATTCTCATAGATTTTACCCTTAAATATTCGTTATTTTGTAGTGCAGATTGCGGGGTGCAAAACACACATAACTTAGTAACCTTCATGCTTTCTTAAAATTTTTATATTGTTATGTTGTGTTTTTCCTTAAGGGATTCAAGCTTATCCCATTCAGCACTTAGGATTTCTACAGGGGGTCCCTTACAACTAGACCTTAGCGGGAGAATAATATTACAAACAAATAACTCATTACAGAACAATAGATACCATAACTAAAAAGGTTATGTGACCAATGGGATAATCTCATAAACCATAGAGGAAATTTAACAAATACAGCCATAGACTTTCATCCAAGTAGGAGTAATACATTTTTGGGGAAACTATAACATAGTAAATTTCTAGTGAAGTAAAATAGGGTAAGTACATTATTCCCTCTATGATCTAAGCATCAAAAAGTAGTCATAACCATTCCTAAAGAAAACATGAATACTTCTCTTTGGAGAATGATAAGACCTAAAGGTAAAGCATCAATCAGAGTAGGTGTAGCATACCATTAGTGAGCTATATACCCAATGCAACTCTAGACATTCCAAATAGGGCACGAGCATACACCAGTTTATGAGCAATGATCCCATCCACAGACTTAGAGTTTTTCTTTATCATTTTATCGACATTATAAACACACATTCATACACACAATGACATTCCCCAAGTTCTTCAATCAAAGGGAAACATACATTATACGGATAACTTTGTATAGTGTAGTAATACGCCATTTTTGTTACCATTTTATCAGAGGCATGCGCAATTATTCAAGAGATATTTATTTGGAGAGATACTTCCAGATCTAAGATCTAAATGGATAAATAGAGTAGCATTTACCAAACCCAAAACCTTGAGGAAACCAGTACATGTTCTATATATTAGGGAACATGCCACATATACATTGTTCCAATTCTTAAAGCATAGACAACATAGAAATAAATGTTAGTAAACCACATCTATGCATGTAAAAGATGATATATCTGGAACTCATTAGCATGTAATACTTAAACATCTTAACCCCATAGAGCGACCATATTACTGAATGCATTTCATATTCAATCAAAATGAGTATGAGAATACACTAGCTCATAAGCAACATTTTTGTCAATAAGCTAAAAATGGTATTGGTCATTTCGTTAACCTAGATATTTAGGAATTTTTCTGAAGCAAAAAAAAAAACCATAGATGGAACCTGTTTACAATGTAATCCACAATGAAGAGGGAACAACCATGTTCCACCCAATTTTATATTAGGCATGGATTCCTATGCATGTCGAGAATGGTGGCACTTAAACTCCATCTAGTTCTTCAGTGAGAAGTCATTTTCCTTGCACAACAAGTATTTCTTATCTCAACATCCACAACAATGTCCTCCTCCTAGCATATGCTTACTTATTTATAGTTTTATTTATTTATCTAGGTGTTTTGCATCTAACGGTCGATTTCTCCAGAAACATTCCACTCCACACCATCTTTGATACCCCAAGACTGGTCTAGCATGATACTAGAATTCCCATGCCTAGTGTAACTTCCTTGAGAGTGACCTTTCATGTCCCTCATGCTCGCATGCATAGTTTCCTCATTCGACATGGCTGTCCCTATCATTCATATTTTTATTACAAGCATAATGTTTCAGTTACATTTTTCCTGCAGGGACCAATTGGCATATTGAAGGTTTTTCAACCACATTCAATCAAAATAAAATAGTAAAATTAATATTAAATAAAATGTTTGTGTATTGGGGGATATTACAAGGAATATGGGGAGGATAATAAGTGGACAAAGGAGGAGAGGGAGGTTGTCAAGGGTCAGAAGGGATATGGAAAGGGAGGTAAGGAGGATAGAGGGGTAGGAGGAGGATGAGGGGAAGTGTTAAGAGAGGAGGAGGAATAAGAGGGGGACAGGGATGGGAGGAGCCAGAGGAGGAGGGGTAAAAGGGGTGTTAGCAGTAATTTTGGGCTAAGTAGTTGGAAGGGGTCGGACTAGTGGATATATAAGGTAAGGTATAAAATTTTCTATCATATGAATTAAAGGGTATGGAGAAGGGGATTGAAAATTATTTGGAGGACTTATTCCTAAGACTAAATGAAAAAATGTGAAGAAAATTTTAAGGGTGACCTTGGGAATAAGTTATGTATAAGAAATATTCCTTAATGTTATACCATAGCAATATTGAAAAGTCAATATCTGCAGCAAAGGATATCGATGGATGTAGATCAATCCACACAGGTAAGTTGCAAGGAATAAATAAATTTTATTACCTGCGGAATGAGTTAACTTGCAGCTAAAATATACCGTCATATCAAAAAAGGGAAGAATATCTACGCTCAGTAATATTTTTTTCTGATTAAAGTTGCACGAAAGAATGAAATTTTCATTTCAGTGGAATCAGGTAGATCGCCCACATTTCGGTGCTGGATATCGGGGGAGAGAAAAGGATATCAATTTCGTTGGAATAACATGCATGGTGAAAGTGAGGTTGAGGATTTATGGAATTTGGTAGGTCCATCATTGATCAATGATGAACATTTAAAGGGTACTTATATCAAAGGTACAAATGAATTCCTCTGCGTTAAAAAGAATGGGGTGAATCAAGTTTTAAATCAGCAGAATAGAGTAGAGGACTCATGTTTCGACGAACCTGATGAATACTTGATCCAGATCAACGATTGGTGTTGATTCTGATGGAGAAAGATGTATAGGTGAATAATATGTTGAAACTTAGTGTAATGTGGTAGGTATTACATCTTTGAACAGTCCAGATGGGAACATGATTGAGATCAAGGGCTTGTATCCATTCCGTTGGTGGAAGGTGCATGGAAAAATAAGACATGTGAATTTGTGGAATTTTTTAAAGGGAATATATAATCAAGGGAACACATTTGATGAGGAATAAATCTAATGCCATAAATTGTTCTGCTAATAAAACATGCACAAGAGAAATAAAGAGGGATATTAGTGAAATCAGTTAAATTGAAGGAGAATTGAGTGGTTGAGATCAATTAAGATTCATATCTATGGTGGATAATATTTTTTCAAGGAGGAGATGCGCACTTCTTAAGAAACTAAATCTGGGGGGAAAGGTTAATGGGGTAAATTGATCAAGGATGCATATTTGTGAAGTAAAAGATAAATGGTTGAGAGTTTATCTGCTCAGATAAGCTATATCCCTTTATGATTTGAACAAGCAAGTTAAAGGGTTAAAATGATCGATGATGAGGATGAATCAAAGGGTGTATTTCTAGCTATGGTTAGTTCTGATACTGAAAGTTATGAGAAGGATAAAGGTGGAAACATAGAAAGAAACAAGAATAGATGATTTAAATGAGAATTAGGATCAACGGTTCGGGATAAAAGGTACAGTATGGAAGTATGGGAAATGTTTCCACTCTGAAATATGCATGGTAAACAAGAAGGAAAAAATAATATAAAAGTGAGGGCACGTTGATCTAGGTTATTTGTTTATTTTTCCATTGGAAAGAGAAAGTCGAAGACTATGTGGAAATGGCCATCTCAAACAAATATTTGGACCACTTGTTGAGAAACAAAATATGCTATTCATTCCCACCAAGAAAGTGTTTAAAAGGGCTAAGGTAGAATATGTAGAGGTTAGAAATCAGGAACACCAAAGGATTGAGGAGATTTTTGAAGATAAATATTCAAATTTTTTTGATACTAAACTATCAGATGGTCCCATATATCTAGTAAAAATAAAATTAAAACTTCTCAAAGACAAGGGGACATAATTCCATGGTGTTTTTAGGTCTTATTTCCATTTTTTCTCCACTGAGAAAACCCTAAATTTTCTAGAGTTTGTCTACTGGTGCACCTGTAATTACTCCTCTTATGAGAGGATTATTATGGATGTAACTAAGTCCAAGATCTTGTGTCCTATAAGTCCACTTTTTATCTAGAATACCTTTTATGTTCCTACTGAATTCACTTAGATGTCTAAATATTTCAATGAATAAACTACAGTCCATTTTTTTAGAGAGTCCACTATTGGAAAGAGACAAGTCTTCTTTAAAACGTTTTTCAAGCCTGATGTATTATTACAAAACCAACCTTTTCCTATAGATTATATCCTATTCAGTGATGAAAATCAGTGTTCTAACCCTTGTAAGTTGGTTCTTAGTTTTAGATACTGACGAGTATGTCATTGAGCCCTTAATGGATCTTTTCTTCACAATCAGTACTGGTTAGGTTCAATTAAAAGGGTCAAGTCAGTTAAGTCAATCCTACTGCCTTAAATTTGATCAGTTTCTAGCTGAGAATATACATTCATAGCTAGTTTAATTCCACAAAACCATATGGATACATGAACGTTCTCATGTCTAAAGTATATAATACATTTTTCCAGAAGAAAATGTCTAGATTCTTACCACTCTTGAAAGAAATGTTGCAATTTTCTGCTCAAAGAGAATAGGAGATTGGTTTTTACTGGAATAAGGTACAGTGGTAAGATTGTATTGGTTTTTTTATCAACCTTATAGCTTACCTGCATTCTTAACTAATAGGGTACTTTCCTTAGAGTTAATTAGGCAGAAGCTTATTGTAGAAAATGAACACTTTCTTGGCTTTAAAAGTCTTCTAAAATCAAATTCCCATGGGATACCGACCCAATCATCATAAAGAAAAAGGCTAATTTTCCAATGGTAGAGAATTTATTAAAAGAAATGGGGGTTCAGACAGATGTTTTTGTTAACTATGACCCCCATCACATCATATCTATTAGAAGACAAGTAAACAATAACACGCATTTTGAGCATCATGATATTGGAGGTATTCCTGATACTGCAAATTGGCTAGATTACCCTCATTAGATATAAAGGGATGAATACATGCAATAGGATTCTACTTCATCAGTGAACGAAGTTAGCTCCACACAACTTAGCCCTTCAAGCATGATTCCAGTAGCATAAAGGATCACCCCTATAGCAAGTTGTTCTGAAAGAAAAAACAAAGGATATTTCTCAAAGGCCATGGACATAGACGAAGAAGATACAACCAACACACCCAAGAAGAAAAAAATTGGGGAAACAGGGAAGCTAATGCAAGTAACAAAGGTAAAAGGTTATAAGAATCATATGAAGGTGAAAGGACCTGCATATGAAGTTAAGGAATATTCTTTTTTTCTGAAACACCTACAGACTCCACTTCCAAATTCAAGACTAGAGATGAATTATTTGATAAGTACATAGATGATAAGGAAGCTTGTTCAGATGAAGCTTTGAAACTATATCCATATGTCAGGAATATTTCTGTAAGGATGTATCCTTAGTAAATGTTAGAGACCATACCCAAAATACACTGAACCGAGTGGTAGAAACTAAGAACAAAGTTGCTGAAATGAAGATGAGTTAGAGACTATTCCAATTCCTGACATGATCGACATACACAAAAATACTATATATATCATATATATTGATGTACTAAAAGAAAAATTTAAGGTTTCTCGGCTCCATTCTAGAAAAAGTGAAATTCAGAACCAACTCAAGCAGGACAAAGTAGAAAACAGGGCTCACCAGCAACATATAAAAAGATTTGCAAGAAGACTTGTTGGTTATTGATAGTGAAGCAGACAAAAGGGATGACACACAAAAGTTATTGAATGAAAAGGAAAACACCATTCAACTATTAAAGGAAAATATAAAGATACCCTTTACTCAACTCATACATGCAATTGAGATAACATATATGGAAAAGGAGAAAGAAACATTGACTTGTGAATTAAATGATTACATGGAAAAGCTATTGAAATTTGAAAGGAGAAGAAATAATGGGAAAGAGACATGTACCTTTGGTTGAAAGTGAGAAGACTCTTAAGAATAAATATGATGAATTGGAGAAGAAGTTGCAAGAAAAATAAAAGTAATGAGAAGTTACAATAATTTCATCCACTATAGAATCAAGTGAACAAGCTCTTGTTCAGGCCATGTCACAAATCAGTTTAAAGGAGTTGGAGATTGTTGGATTATGGAATCAGAACAGGAATTTAGAAAATCTAGCTTTGAAAAGGGAGAAGGAAAGGAAATATTTGGAAACTAAATGTAAAGAGTTGCAAGAGAAGAATGATAATTTAGTAAAACAGGTGAGAGGAAAATTTCCTGTACAATGGAATAAGCACATGATTTTGGATGTGCTTATATTAGAGGAAACTAAATTGAGGCCCTACCTAGATTACAATTTTGACAAAGAGATTGTGATACAATCATCCAAGAAAAGTGTTACAGATGTGAAGGAGAGATTGAAAAAGAAGCCCATATATTATGCTAAAAATACTATTGATTTTCTTGGTTTATCATAAGAGGAATTAAAAGCAGCTAGTATCAAATATAGAATATCCATTATTACTTGGAAAAGGAGAGTTGTGAATAAACACCAGCACTTGGACACTGTTGAATCAAAGATTGGTATCATGACACATCAGGTGAAGTTCTTCATGGATATTTTTGATCCATTGTTTAAGAAAGGACTACATTTATTCTAGGAAGAGAGAGGTAGTATGTTGTCCCAAAAATAATATCATGATTGTATGATTGAATGCAGGTCACACAATACCAAATTTACAGATATGAAACAATCATTATCAGGAAAAACAATCGTGGACAAGCTAGAAGATGAATTTGAGATGATATTTTCCTTTAAAGCCACATGTGAATGCTTACCATACTTTTCATACATAGACCACGTGGAGCTGGAAGTACTAGAAAAATAAATTTCCACCCTAGACTTACCATCCCTTGATCAGTGGAAATTGGTCAAGAAGTATGGAAGATCCAAATATAAGCTACATGCATGAAGATTATTGAAGATCATTGAATAATTATTTCCAAAGATTAGTTAAATAGGGGTTTAGTTTGTTTAAAAAAAACAGTTATTAGTTAATAAATGTAGATGACAAATCTAAAGATAGTTATTGCCTATATTTAGACATTTGTTCTTTTAGATCATGGCGCAGTTTGTATAAGAACCAGTTATTGTAATAAAAAAGGGTTGGAACCCATGAAATTTCAGCATTGTATTTTGAGATCTATCTTTTGATAAAAATCACAGAGACAAAGCTGTAATTTTGCAGAGATACCTATGTTGTCTATGTTGCAGTCTATATTTCCCTTTCTTATGTGATTGTATTTCCTGTTATTTACTTCCACGATGTTTTTTTTCATGTTTGAAATAAGTTTCTAATAGTACATAATTCATACTCATATGTTTTGTCTATTGATTTCAAGCATTCAAAAAACCTATTCAACTAAATTAAGTGTTGGATTCATCCTTGTTACATGCCCAAGTTAATAAATTGTTCCTCGTTTCTTCTATAATCACCAGACCAACGCATTTTGACTATAACAAGATTGCTACCTTTCCCTTATTATAAATTTCCATCCAATAGCATTGTGATTGATATAATTATTTTGAATCCATTTTCCAATGTGAACTTTCCTTGTTTCAACCTACAAAAATAGTCTTAAGTTTATCTTTGTTCATATATCTCGCCTTGTGAAAACAATCATTGAGAGATTCCTCTCTAGAGAGAAAGAAGCCAATTTTTTTTCCTAAAGATTGTTTTGTGGTTACCTCAATATTACCTTTTTACAACTAAAGGTACATTTTGAGTGCTAAAAAGGGGGGGCGGGGGGCTAGAAGGAGGTCGAATGGGAAGGGGAGGAAGGTGGGGAAAATGTGGTTAAAAGCAAGGGAAGGTGGTTGGAGGTAGAGAAGGAGGATGAGGTGGAGGGGTAACAAACGAGGAGGAGAGGGAGGTATGAGGGTAAAATGAGGGGGACGAGGAGGAGGATAATGGGTAGGGGAAGAAGAGGAAAAGTGGCTGGTGGGGGAGAATGAGGAAGGAGGAGTGGGTGGAACGAGAGGGAAGAGGGTTAAAAGGGGAGGAGGAGGAATATGAGGAGAGGGAGGAATATGAGGAGGTGAAGAAGGTAGAGGCCTAGAGAAGGAAGTGTGGCAGGGGGAGAAATATGGGAAGAAGATAGAGGGGATGAAGGAGGAGTGGGAGGTGATAGAGGGNAATTTTGTGGGGAGGAGGAGAGAGGAGTGGATGGAAAGGGAGGGAAGGGGATTGGATTCTGGGGAGTAGGATGCAGGTCATTGGTAAGGTATAAGAGCAGAGAGAATAAGGGGGGTGCAAATGAGGAGTAGCTGAAGTGGTAGGAGAAAAGGACGGGGGGAGAAGGAGGAGGAGGGGGAGGAAAAGAGGAGATGATGAGGGAGGTGTAGGTATATGGAAAAGATGTAGATGATGGGAGAGGAGGGGGAGGAAATGGATGGGGAGGAGGAGGGAGGATGAAGTTGGAAAGGTAGGGGAGGGGTCTAGAGAGGGAGGAAGATGAGAATGGGAAGAGGTATAGGATGATGAGGTAGAATAGGGGGAGATGGGGGATGAAAGAGGAGGAAGGGTAGAAGTGGGAGGCAAACATGAGGCATAGTGTGATGGGTAAGAAGGTGGGGAGGAGGGGTTTGAAAGGGAGGGCATGGGGATAGATGAGAAGGAGGAGGATGAGAAGTAAGTGTGATGGAGGAGGATGAGGGGATGGTGGTGGGGGAGATAAAGGAATGGGAGGGGGAGGATTAAGGGGACAAGGGAGAGGAAAAGAAGAGGTGAAGTGTGGGGCGAGGAGGAAGGAAGAGTGGGTGGAAAGCTGGGGAAGGGGCTATGCGGGGGAGGAGTAGGATGACAGTGGGGGATAAGGGAGAAGGAAGATAAATAATGGGAGAGGGTTGAAGAGAAGGAGTGGGAAGGGGAGACAAAGTGGGAGAATATGGACAAAAAAAGGAGGCATAGTAGGAGGGGAAGATATGGAGGGGAAGGAGGTGGAGTGGGAGGTGTTGGATGGGGGGTGATTTTCATAATAGGAGGGGGAGGGGGAGGGGGAGGAGAGGATGATAGGGAAGGGTAAGGGAGGAGGAACAGAAGGAGTGTAAGGGGAGGATATAAGGAGCAATAGATAGAGGAAAATGGAGAGAAGGTAGAGGTGAAGAGGAGGCAGAGTGGGAGAGAAAGGAATATTGGGAGGAGGTGAAGGGGAGGGGGGAGGATAATGATGTGTTAGAGTGGGTGATGAATACAAAGTACGGGGGGAGGAGGAGGGAGGAGGGAGTGGAAAGGGATGCAAGGGAACTGTAGGGGGCGGATGAGGATGAGAGGAAGGGGTAATGGATGGGTGGGGGATAATTAGGGGAAGGAATACAATGAGGGAGAGAAGAGGGAGTAAAAGTGGAGATATAGTGGGAGAGGGAGGTGGTGGAGGGTTAGGAGACAATTGGAAAGGGAGGGAAGGGGGATAAAGTGACAAGAGGAGAATGAGGGGAAGGGGGGAGGCAGGAGGAGTAAGAGGGGGAGGGGAGGGGAGACAAAGGAGGGAGGGTAGAATGGGTAGGGTAAGATGAGGTGGAGTATGATGGGGAGGTGGATGAGTAGTATGATGTGGAAAGGGAGAGGAGAAATTTGGAGGTGGAGGAGGAGGATGAAGTGTAGCAATAAGGGAGGAGGAGGAGGGGGGTGGGGGAAGAGGTGAAGGATTGCGAGGGAGAGTATTAGGTTGACTATTGGGAGGAAAATATTAAATACTATAACTTGAAAGGATATTCTAAATGTACTTTACTGATATAACCCAAGGGAGATGATATTATTCCTCTGTTGGGATCTTACTATTGGAATTGGTCATCATAGAGTCATGTGGTAAATACTCCATTGTAAGTTGGTTCAATAGTGCCCCAATCAACATAATATAATATTGTATTGAGTATTCCTAATTGAATTCAGCCCATCCAGTTAATTTGGACTGACTTGTTAGGTTAAAAGTGAAGTGACAAAAAGCGTATAAATAGAGGAGTTTTGTTCCTCATTTGAAAACACACACTCACTTGTGTACAGGGAATAGGATATATATATACATACATACATATATGTGTGTGTGTGTGTGTGTGTGTGTGTGTGTGTGTGTAACCATTGAAAACTTAACATGTTATCATAGCTACCATGAAATAATTGTTTGTGTAGCTAAAACAATGCTAAAATTATAGCTATTGAAGATTAGGGTATCATGCTTAACAACCCTAGAAGACTAAAATTAGTAATGTTGGGACTTTCTCTATATATCGAAATTGGAGAAGGAGATGGAGCCGAATAATTTATAGGAAGAATAAGAAATTCTAATGTACCCTTTATAAAAGTTTCATCCTCATATTCACTATAATCTAGGAGATATGATTCCTCCAAATTAGGGTTTCAGCCTCTTTGGGGATTCAACCTTAAATAGGTGACCTAGTGAGAATCTCTATATCTTGGGATAAGAAGGTCTAAATGGCATTTCGCAAGATGTTGCATATAGGGCACAGACTGTGGTTTATGTGTTAAAATTTTGCTACCCCAAACATGAAATAGTGACATGTGGAAACACATACAAGTTCTCTATGTTGAATATTGTTTAAATAAGCGACCTTGGGAAAATCCTCCTAAGTCCCAAATGGTGAAATAGATTCAGCTCTAATTTGTGGGGTTGGAAAGAGGACGGACCAAGATACCATAGTACAAATTTTGAAACAAAGAGGAGCAATAATTTCAAAAATAAAACAGAAAATACATAAAGCAATTATGTAGAATAAATTAAAGAAATCTAGGGCATCATGTATTTTGCAATTTTGATCACAGTTTTGGGAAAATGAGTATGATTTTCTTCTCTCCTTAGGGAGGCGCATATTTCTATCCAATCAGATATGAAAGATACCTAAGTTGAAAAATTAGGGTTTCTCTGTCAAACCCTACATCCACTAGAACTAAAATTCCAGAAAATATTTCAAGCAAGCATCATATTGAATCAATCTATTGAATCAATCTAATTGGTCAAATAAGAAGATGTAGATCCAAAAGGAGATGAATACAGCACATAAGAAGGAATATACCAAAAAACCAAGATAAGTATTTGAATTGTGTTTCCTGTATATGTTTTGTATTATGCATGATATAATGTTTTCATTATTTATAGTCTACTACTAATATACATGTTATGGGTAAGTAGCCCAAGGTGCTATAAAACACTCCATGGCTACTAATCTAGAATGAAACCTCTTTGCTAACATATTGGATTAGTGCACAATCTAAATGAAGTTATGGTAGATATGGAAGGCATATTGAAAGTTTCCATGATATATGGATAGATGTTGTATTGGATAAAATAGTTACATGATGCGTAAGAATTTGTCATCATGCATATGTACTATGAAATATTTCTAGCCATGCAACTTTTGCATTTGACTTGTAGGAAATGTCGTGTACAAATGGCTACAAGAAAAGGAGGGTGAGAGTTGTTCCGAAGAAAAAATGATGGAAATTCAAGATTCACTACAATAAACATGAACGTGAAGCTCCTAGGGTTAGAGACACCGTGATGAAAGGAAGAGATTCAAAAGAATATAAGAGAGCGGTAGATGCACCTCGAGATATGAAACCCATTTTGGGAACCATAGACAATTCAAGATGAATAAAAGTATGGAGGGAATTCCAAACCAAATTAAGAGGCATCAGATACACTTTAGTTATGTGGAACAGTTGAGTGACATCATTAATGCATACCCTTCCAGCAATGGAAGAAGCTATGATTAAAGAGTACGAATTGATCATGGGGAATGATGTCTAGGATATGATTCTGAGACTTGAATTGAAGTCTGTATTGTCTTCCATTTGTATATACAAGAACAAGTATACAAATCAAGGTTCATGGTTTCTATCAGAAATAATATACTATGAAATCACATACATTATTGACCAGACACACTTCTCCAGTGAAGTAGAAGTATATATCGAGCAAAGAACCACCTATGTAGAAAAGGATTTGTACGAGATCACTAGGAACCCATAGATAAGCACATCCAATGATATAAGGAGCTTGACTATCACCTAGAATGATGAATATATTATCCATTTATACAAGGTTTAATTTGGAAACCTATAAAAGAAAAGAATCTCACAGATTGGTGCAAGAGGAAATTTTCAACAAAGTTCAAGAAAAACGATCTTGGTATCTAGTAACCTGATATGGATAGATAGAAGATAGGTAGTAGATCATGCTACCTATCACTCCAGCATAGAATGTAGAGGGAGTATGATTCTTCACTTTAGGGGGACTGACTGCAGAAGATATCCGAGTTTGACATGGTACGACAAGATGGACAAATCCATAATGGACTAAGACATTACCAAGAGTCAACTAGATTCCAACCTTCAAGGTTGAATGTGAAATAATGGGATATGTCGATGACCTAATAGGATGGAATCATGGTAGAAGCAATGATGGAAGAATACCAGTCATGTTTTGGATATAGTACCCAAACCATAAAGAAAGAGTGTGGTATATTCCAAGTGGATTTTCAAGATGAAACATGATGTTGATGGAAGTCTTGAAAAATACAGGATTTGTGGCTAGAAGATTCTCTCAGAGAAATAATTGATTATGAAGAGACATTTTCTCCAATAGAAAGGTACACTTCCATAAGAAACATCATGGAACTTGCTTCCATGATGAAGAAGGACTTACACCAGATGTATGTAAACACAACCTTTCTTTATGGTGTCATTGAGGAAGAGGTTTACATAAAACCATCACCAGGATTTGAATTCAAAGACAGAGTGAGTCACGTATGAAAGTTGAAAACGGATCTATATGGAATGAAGCAAGATCCTAGAGATTGGTATGGAAGAATAGATAGCTTCTTGACAATATTGGGATATGCCAAGAATAAAGTTGATCCTAACCTTTACCTTAAGGTTATGGATGATGAACTTGTCATGTTATTGTTGTATGTGGATGATCTATTTTTGATAGGAAATGAAAAAAATATCACAGAGAGAAAGAATAATCTAGTTGAAGAATTTGAGATGAAATATCTTGGATTGATGCATTATTTCCTAGGGATAGAAGTGTGTCAGAGCCCAAAAGGAATATTTCTGAACCAAGGAAAGTATGCAGTGGAAATCTTAAATATATTTGATATGTTGTATTGTAAATCCATGGACATAATCATGGATACAAACTTGAAGTTGTTATCTGATGAGTCATCATAGTTAGTGGATGTGACTTGGTACAGATAGATTATTGAGTCCATTTTGTAACTGACAAATACAAGGATAGATATATGATTTTATATGAACACCTTGAGTCGGTATCAAGACAATTTCACATGATAGATGCAAAGCATGTGATGAGGTACCTAAAAGGTACGATATACTTGGGACTTTACTATGGTAGATATCATGACTACAAATTCATATTCGGAAGGAAGTCTCACAGATAGAAATAGCACCTTAGGTGGATGTTATTATCTTGGACCCTCCATGATCTCATGGTTTAGTAAGAATTAGTCCAATTTTTCTCTTAATGCAACTAAAGTGAAGTACATAACAGCTTGCTCCATTAGTTTTGAATTTATATGGATTTAGAAACTGATGTCAGGACTATTTGACATGGATTTAGATACCACAATGATTCTTTGTGACCACCAGAGTTGCATAAATATGACAAATAATACTATGGGATATAGGACTGAAGGGAGACATAAAAATATAGTATGGGAGTACCGATGGGAAATTTGTTGATATGTTGACCAAGATTCTATGGGAATATTGGTGTCGTTCGAAAATAAATTCCTCACAAGGAGGAACAATGATGATGATATAGATATTTCCTTGCAAGGAGGAATGATGAAAATATGGACCCTTCTCAAAAGGGAGATACAGGTCCAAGATATGGACTCTTTTTGGAATGGATACAGGTCAAATATATGGACCCTTCTCAAAAAGGAGAAACAGGTCGAAGATATAGACTCTCTTTGGAAAGAAAGAACAAGTCAAAGATATAGAATCTCTTTGGAAAGGAAGAACAAGTAAAATATATAGAATCTCTTTGGAAAGGAAGAACACGTCGAAGATATGGACCTTCTTCTGAAAGGAGGAACAAGTTGAATATATGGACTCTCCTAAAAAAGGAAGAACAGGTTGAAGACATGAACCCTCCTTGGAAAAAGGGGGAGTAGTTTGATTATATGGATCCTCCCAAAAAATGGGCAGTGATTATGAGGCCGACATCGATGACGAGATGATATCGGATTTTCTAGTATTAAATATTCCAAGTGCACCTGAAGATGCTAACAAGGTCTGACATTCATGTATGGATGATAGTATCTCCTTTTGAGGATGCTAGGTATAACACTATGTTCATGAGAGTGTTCCTTAATAGCCAAATATGGCCCTATAGATGTTACTCTCACATGGATAGTACCGACATTCATTTGTGGATACCGTAGAATAAAACTCACCCAGGAGTGGTGCTAACCTCAGTGGTAAGGATGCTTTGTGATGAGTCCTCACATACAACAAGGCTAAAATTTACATGTAGTCGAGATATTCTTTGAAGCCGTTACTCTTGCAAGGAGAGTACCCAAATTCAATTGTGGATACCATATACAAACACTCACTGAGGATTGGTCCTAACCTTAGTGGTATGGAGTCTCTAAAATGAGTCCCCATGGACGATTGGGCCGACATTGGTATGCATTTGAGATCTTCTCTATAGACAATACTCTTGTATCGAGAGTATGCCTACATTCATATGTAGATTCCATGGAATAAAACACACTTCGGAGTGGTCCTAACCATAGTGGTATGGATGCTATATGATGGTTCCTAATGAAATTCGTAGTATAACAATCAGTTGGGAGTGGTCCTAAAACTAGTGGTAAGGATGTTGTATGATGAGGGCATACATATTGTATGCAGTTGAGATATTATTTGTAGAAAATACTCTTGAATGGAAGAGTATTCCTACACATGAGTGTAGACACTGTAGTACAAAACTCACTTAGGAGTGGTCCTAACCTCAGTGGTATGGATGGTCTATGCTGATTCCTCATGGACAATAGGTCCTCCATATAGGTGCATTCGACATCTACATTTATTTGTAGATGATTCAACTAGTCTATATCACCAACCAGGGTGATGGAGGATTGCATCATCCTTGGACGTATGTCCTAAAGTGATCATGTGTATTGCAAGTAGTGTGGTGGAAAAAGGATCGAGAAGATCAAAATGCTGCTACAAAGGATCAAGAATATCAAATCACTACTACAAAGGATAGAGATAATTGAAGTGATTCTACAAAGGATCGATAAGATTGAAGTGGTCCTGTAAATGATTGAGAAGATTGAAGTGTTACTGTAAAGGATAGAGAAGATCAAAGTGTTGCTGCAAAGGATCAAGAAGATCAAAGTGATCCTACAAAGTATCGAAAGGATCAAAGTGCTTCTGCAAAGGATCAAGAAGATTGAAGTACTGTTGCAAAGGACCGAGAAGATAAAAGTGTTTCTATAAAGGATCAAGAAGATCGAAGTGCTACTACAAAGGATCAGGAAGATCAAATTGTCACCGCAAAGGATAAAGTGGTCGAGTGTTGTAGAAGATAAATAATCAATGATGTAGAAGATGATATTCCAGTAATAAAGACATTGAAGAGTAACTATTCCAATTACTGATGATTGTTGAAAACTTCCTATGACATATAGATGTATCACCTCGATGAAGTTGTAGATAATCTCTCCTGTTACTCCTATTGTCTATGGTGATGTTACCAGTAGAGTAACTTTCTCATTAAGGGGGAGTGTTTAATATTATAATTTCAAAGGATATTCTAAATGTATTTTATTGATGTAACCCAAGGAAGATGTTATTATTCCTCTGTCGGGGTGTTACTATTACAATTGGTCATCATAGAATTGTGAGGTAAATCCTCCATTATAAGTTGGGTCAATAGTACCCCAATGAATATAATATAATATTGTATTGATTCTTCCTAAGTGAAGTCGGACCAGTCAGTTAAGTGGGCCCAAATTTTTGGTTAAAATTCAAGTGACAAAAAGAGTATAAATAGAGGAGTTGTGTTCCTCATTTGAAAACATACAATCACATGTGTATAGCACATATGAGAGAGAGAGAGAGAGAGAGAGATATTCTAGAAGGAGGCATACTTTTCTGGGTTCTTGTGTTATACTTTTGATACATGTTATATAGAGGAAGTTTTGTTGGGTTTTCTTACCCATGAGGGGTTCCCAGGATAAATATTTGTGTTCTTTTGTGTGTTTGTACATGTGTATATTTTAGTGATCCTTTTTATTATGGTTATGTTGTTATAATGCTAAATTTTATCATCTCTAGTATAACCATTAAAAACCTAACAGAAAAATGGGGGGTTTAGGATTAAGGACAATGGGGAGGAAAGGGAGGGATGGAGGTTGGAGGGGGAGGAGGAGGATTATAGGGGGGGATAATGGAGGAGGGAATGGTATAGTATGAGAAGAATGGATAGAAGAGTAGGAATATGAGGAGGAGGGGGGAGGGGGGGGGGAGGGGGAGGTAGAGGAGGCAGAGAGAAGCAAGAGGAAANGGAGATGGAGGGAAGGGAGATGGAGTAGGAGGTGGTTAAGGTGGGGTGATGATCATGAAGTGAGGTGCAAGGGAGGAGGAGAGACAAGGGAAGGAAAAAAAAGGAAAAAGGTATTGTAGGGGGAGGAGGATGTTGACACACAGTTCTATCGACAGAGGTCCACTTTGAACTAATGTCAACAAATCTTAACACTGACTCCTTAAACATCAACCCAGAAAGGATTTACCCTTTCCAACAACACTCATGGAGCGAGTGTAGTATTACTTGAGATGTTTAAGGGGAGTTGTAGGAACCATGTTTCTGCTATGTGGATGGGACATGCGCTACATCCTACTCATTCACAACAAACCAAAAAATACAGATTCCAATCATACTACTATGTTATCTTAGTTGGATTCACATGTATTTAACCATTCGCAACATAAATAGAACATCTATCTAACCAAATCTATGTATTTAATCCATTACAGAATATCAATCATATTGCCAGAAAATATAAAGACATAGATATTTCACCATTAACTCATCTAATACATCACATAAAATGAATTCACTTAAGAGAATATCAAAAGAAGCTACCAGACAATAAGATCAAATCCATGCCAAAACATCAAACTACAATCCACATATACGAAATTGTACAATGTCAAATAAGGATATTTCTTTTGAATAATTGATCATAATAGTAATGATATCATGATGATCCAAATATTACAATCCTATTTCTATTTATAGGTTCACTTGGTCATTACAAAAGGGCCTCTTTATTAGCTAATTTGACTAAAACTTACTTGCCCACCGGCTTCTTTATCCTTTGAAGTTGGTCCTTTTCTCTTGTCAACACCCTCACTGTTGTTGGTGATACAAAAAAAATTGAAGTCTAGACTGGTGCAAACATGCCCCAAACACAAACTTGTGGCTCATCCTAATGTCAGCTTAGTTGGATGCTAATGGTGCATTTAGATGTGACTGGAAGTCATCATATGCTTCCTTGAATTTCTCGACAAATTATTTGGTCGATGTCCTAATTGTTGTGCATTCTGGCACTTATTGTTCTATAGGGTGTTCACCTCCCATTTATTGTATTTTCTCCCATTTAGTATGGAACTATGTAATTCTTTCCATTGTTTTCAGTGATTCATGTTTCGATTTAGTCTAGAGCTCATCCAAGTGCATTTATTTGCATTGTTTCCTTGTGTGTTCCTTGTTAACATGATGTTGTATTTCTTTCAGTTCTGGTGCCTTTGTTACTTGCGCTAATAGAGGAATCATCTTCAGTGATTACCTTAATGCTTCAAGATCCAGTTCTACTTCTCTAAGTTACACATTCAGTTAATGAAATTGGTCATCTTGTACTACATTCCCCCAAACTTTTGTTATGTCTTCTGCAATTACTTGAGCTACCTTCTCCAATTGCACGATCTCTATTGCAACATCCTCACTCACTTCTTTCCTTTCCCAAACTTGTTCATGTAGTGTTCAGGGTACAACCTTGGCTTGTAATTTCTCATTCTCCTTGCATAGGCCTTTAGCAACTTTTCCTAACTACATTTTCTTTGCTTCCATAAGCATTTCCTGACTAACTTTAGGTGCCTCTTCACAAACCAAAGAAACTTCATGCTCCAGTCTTGTCCTGTCTTTGAAAGCCTTTTTCATTTCATTTATTATGACCTATTTTTCCACTTTGAGTCATTGAAGATCCTATTTAGTGGTTTTTACTTGTTATTTATAGAAAACTATTTGATCATCAGTTGGTTCTTCTCGATCCATGATTCCCTCACTTGTTGTGTTATGAATGTGTGTTAGCATAGACATTAAGACTAGGTTCCAATAGATACTGATTAGGTCATTCCCTTGTAATGTGGCATTAGTGTATTCATATCCTATGGTTATCATGTGTTGTAAAATATGCACTAATTGCACCTTTGTGTCTACTTCGAATTCTCTTTGAAATTTTCTTTCTTATGGTATCTTTGCATCAAGTATTGAATTCGTTAAAGTATGGAGTAGCTATGAATCCTGATGGAAATATCCAGTCGCATGTTATGTAACCTTCACTTGGTTCTCATTGGACACTATAGTTATTGCTTCAAATAATTTGTTTCCTGGTCATTAGAGAGTCCTGCGGTTCTACTCCCCTCACCTTTCTAATACCTTTTCTTTTTTCTTTCTTCTTCATGATATTTATGTAACTATGACTGTGTTGGAATTGCCAATGAGTCATCTTGTGAATTTTCTTCATCTTCTGAGTCCATGGGCCCATATTTACCTTTTATATCCATTGGTGGTTTGTCCTATGGGTCTTAAAATTGGCCTTCGTATCCGAACTTTCCATTCTTGGGGTTATTCCTCTATGATGGAATCTAGGTCCTCATCGCTTATCTTGTATATTTTTGTGAGCCATTTCTTTTCTAGTTCTATATGTTCCTAAATGATAATGGTGTGGGGTCCCATCGAAAACCTTGAAATCCTTTGGTACTTACATGCAGATGCTTCTATTAGTCATGACACCTTGATTTCTTCCATTCATAGTGTGTGTAAGTAAAGATATAATTTAATATTGTTGGTTGTTTTCCTTTCTTTGTCATTGAGCACCCAAGCGTTTTTGTACCTCTCCCCTTAGCATACATTAACAACTTTAATATACATCCCTTGGTATTCCATTGGTTCCTTCCATCCAATGAACACAATGAGCATCAAGAGCTAGGAATATGTAAATGACATACCGGTCTCTTGTGCTAATACTGCATCCTCCATTATCTCATTCAACATAAAAATGCACCTTTTCATTTGTACTCTTGATTTGCATTAATTCGCATATGTGATGACCGTTTATGTGCATTAATGGGGTTGATTCTTCCTTACAATCTTAATTGCCATCATTTTTTTTGCAATTTTTACCACCTAGTCATTTGTTGTGTCGATCACATAGGATCTAGTGTCCTTCTCTATCCCATACTTGTTTCTCAATCTTGCAGCAAGTTTCTTGTCATTATCTTTTCCTTGGAAGTACTATTATGGATCTATCCCTTCATTGGGTAGTATTTTTATCTATGATATTAGATCAACCATAATCAATATTTTTCATTCCCACCCATAAATATACGCCATGAAGGTAGGACAATAACTACTTTCAAAATGTGTTAAATTATGTGGATCACCCGAAATGTGGTATGTGGATGATTTACACTAGCTCATACTGCTATAATACCAAATCCCATTGTGTTGCTTCCCTTGTAAATGGACCTCCTTCTCCTTGCATTATTTTCTCATATGTTCCCCTTGTTCATTCTAGGAATGTCAATATGTCATGGTTCCTATAATGCAACTTCTGTAATTTTGGCAATATGTCACTTGTCACGTGGACACCTTTTGGTGTCACTGCCGTATTGATGGTAGAATTGGTATTTTTTCTTAGTCATACAATTGAAGCACCTTCCTTTATTGGTGGTATGTACCTTGGAATGTCTACTACCATTGACTCTATTTGTTTGACCCTTGTTGTTGATTCCTATTCCATCATGGATGATGGGCCTACTTCTCCTTTTGATACGACCATCCTTGTCAAGATCTGGGTTGTGTTTGGTCTTCTATATAGTGTTATTGGTCGACTAGCACTTCTCCTCTTCCAAAATGTTCACACCAATGTGGAATTAATCTCTGGTTGTTCCTCCACTATTGTTTCCCTCTCCCTTGGTGTTTCATGTGTGTTCATTCTTGAAATAATATGAGTCATGCTTCTTCATCACTTCTCTCCACTGCTAATCTTCCCTCTAGCTATTTTTCTCTGATTTCCCAATGGGGAGATCCTTACCTTTCAGATTTATTTTATAACATATCTCTAATGGATTTTGGAGTATCATTGTCAAATCCCCTATCGATTTTGCAAATATAGCGCACACAGTGTTCATTAAATGTGCATATTTTAAATTTGCGTCGTCAATTATCCTTCCTTAACTACATCATTTATTGCTCAATTTAACTAGTTCTCCTATTGTTAGAGGTCAAGAATCTACCCCCTTTGTCACAACCAACCCATGTTTTCTATCTCTACTATGTTTGTCGACAACCTCTTATCAAAACATCTCCTCCCCCTAGTTTTTTTATATTTTTTGCCAGATTCATTTAGTGATGTCACGTCGAGCTATCCAAAAATAGTTTTATCCAGCTTTCATTTACGCAGTTTGGTAAACTTGTTCCATATAAATTTTGAAACCACACCGCACCACTGTCAGTAATGAATTTTGTGATGTAAGGGCCAAGCCAATGCATCTTGAGCTTACTTCGGTACATTGAAAACTTGGCATCGTAAATGAGAACCATATCGCCACTCTAAAAGTATTTTGTATTCACATGGTGATCGTTCCATTCCTTCTGCCGATCCTTCTCTACTTGCTGATGAAAACCTATGATGAAGAGGTCCTCTTTGACCTCAATTAACTGATCCAATATTTCTTCAAGTTCTCCTCCATTGCTAATGCTTGTTACTACTACTATGTGTAGACTAGGGACATTATACTCCATGGGAAGCACTGGTTCTTATCCATAAACCAAATTGAATAGTGTATGATCTGTTAGTATTTTTCATGTTGTTCTTTAGTCCCATGGGATCTCCAGGATTTTTAGATCCCAATCACAACGATATGTGTTGCATACTATAGTAAGTGTGTTTCACAATATCTCGTTGAATGCTTTGACTGCTCTGATTCCTTGTGGTGGATATGTGGTACTTCTTTTGTGTTCTATATAGAATTCCTCATTCATCTCTATAATTTTCTTGTTGACAAAATGACTAACTTGATCAGTCATCGGTATCTTTGGGCATCCAAATCAAGCGAACACATTTTTTAAAACTAATATTGCTATTGTCATAGCTCTACAGTATTCCTTTACTGGTTCTACCTTATCCCATGTTGTTAGGTAGTGATTCGCAGTGATTATATATCTTGTAGCTATTCATTTTCCTAGTGGGTTAATAGGTTTTATGAATTTTACATCCCAATTATCAAATGGTTGTATAGCTACCTAGAGTGCCAATGGAATCTCATCCATGGGTGATGGTTTCCTCATTCTTTGACATAGATCGCAACTCTTATCATAGTCTTCTATGTCACCATGTACTATTGGAAACCATAATCCCACTCTGAGTGTCTTCCCGGTGGTTGCATTTCCTCCATAATTTCCTCCTGTGATGCCCTCAGGCACCTCTAAAAACACTATTTCCTGTTCATCGGAATGAAAAAATGATGAAGAAGCTCATTTTTCCCCATTTTGTATAGTTGACCTACAATTAGTTGAAAATCAATGGATCTGGCAATGATTTGTTTCTTATCATTGGTAGTGAAATCCTTACGGGATTTCATGATCAGTGAAAGAAGAATAATCTATTGATAATGGTCGTCAACAATTCCAACACTAAACAAATTTGCAGCAAGTAATATGTCCTCGATGTTGGCTGGTTCTTCACCTGATTCTATCTGTGATAGGTGATCGGGTCCTACATTCAAATGTCTATATTTTATACTGATTTCGAAGTCAAATTCTTGGAACAACAGCAACCAACGATAGATATTTCTCCCCAACATGAGATTATTGACCAAATATTTAAATGTGGAATGGTCGGTGAACACATTGAAGTGTCCTTCCAACTTATAGTGGTGGAATTATTTAACACATATACCATTTCCAACCCTTGTATTTCTATCATCGTATATTTTTTCTCCGCAGTGGAAAATTTATGACTTACAAATTTGATAGGGTGGTTGATTGATCCTTCTTCTGATTGCGATAATATCACTCCCAAGTCTAGTGATGAAGCATCGACATGGACATGGAACTCCCTCTCCAAATCTAGAAAAACTAATACCGATGCTACAACCATTTTTTGTTTTACTATTTTGATAATTTTCTTGCACTCATCATTCCATTGAAATTTCACATCTTTTTTCAGTAATTTCTCCATTGGCACCATGACCACCACATATCCCCTTCTAAAATTTTTGTAGTATCCTTTGTGGTCTAATGTTTCCTGTAGTTGCTTCACTTTCATTGGTGTTGGTAGGTCAACAATGATCACAATATTAGCTGGGTCTACAAAAACTCCTTCCTTGCATACAATGTGTCCAAATAGGATTCCAAATGGTGGGCAAAAGATCCATTTCTTTATATTCATAGAAAGGTGATATTATTGACATATTTCTAGCATCAATTGAAGGTTTTCAGTATGGCCTATTGCCAAGCCATAGATGGTCCAGTGATCCATATAGACCACTGAGAACATATGAATGAAATATTTGAAAGCAGGAACAACTAACCTTGAAAATATCGTCGGATCATTCTTGAGACCTGTTGATGTATATGTAACTGCAGAATGTATTTCACTTGTATTTCTTATATATTGTAACCCGATGTTTATTTTGGGATGTACTTGAGTCATGTCATGCCCTGATGTTCCTATCAAGAATATATATAATGTAAACAAGTCATTTCAATTCATTGTGGGTAACCCTCCTATTGGCTAAGGGTTAAAGTCCCCGCAGTTCTGGGGCACGAGGGTTATTAGACTCTCCTATTTAGGTCATCCCTAGTAGGGTTTAGTGAAGTCAAGAATTAGTATAAATAGAGATTTGGCCTCTCTATTTAACACATATATTATACACACTCAAGTGTAGCGCATAGTTTAGGAAGGAGAAGACACTAGGGATACATAGAAACAAGGTTGCTGCTGTCAGGAGATCACTTACTGTTTTGAGTTCTACTTTTGCTGCTAATTCTATCTCTGAGGAAGTTGCGAGGTTTTCACCATTTATGGTTTCCCCAAGGATAAAAACTATGTTCATAGTCTCTTGTGTTTGATTGTTGTGCTTGTTATTCTCTCAATTAAATATCCTAATCTATTGCTAGCTTAATGATGAAATTCTAACATGGTATCAGAGCTAACCTGAGAAGAAGACACTGTGCAACTATGGGAAATAGGGATTCCTAGTTAGTGGATATTCCTCCATATATTTTCAAAAAAATAAGGTTGGATTAACTCAACTCCTTAGGGCGCATTTTTCTGTCGAAGCAGAATCCAATTCTGAGGTTATTCAGTTTTGGACCCGACACTACTGTCGAAAATTAGGGCTTTTCACAAAAGAGGAATTTTTCAGTGATCCCAGGCCTGGATTGATATCCTCCCCTAAATTGAATTTAGGGATCAAATTCAAAGCATTTGGTTGGACAGAACTCCCGAAAATAAAAACCCTAATTTACTACTGAACCAACACTTCAGGATTTTAGCTCCAAACCTAGATCCGACATCTTAACCTGGTAAGATCTAAATATTTTGTATTTCCTTTTGAGGTTCTCAGTTTAAGATGTCTCATCATACTAAGCTTGATGAAAAGCTTGAGGGAGTTGATAACTTCTGAGCCTGGAAGTATAGGATTTCCCTAGTCCCGGAAGAAAATGAGTTGGACTCCTTTATCAATTAGGAGGTTCCAGCTCCAGAGGGAGATGAGGCTAAGGAATTACATAAGAAGAAGTTGGTTATGGAAAGAGATAGTCATTGATGATTCTATCAAGGATCACCTCATACCATAGGTGTCCTCTCTAATGACACCTAAATCTATGTTTGATGCCCTAACCAAATTGTTTGAAGGGAAGAACATAAATAGGAAGATGACTCTGAGAAACCAATTGAAGAATGTAAAGATCTAGAATGCTGAGACTATTCAGTCTTACTTTACAAGGACATATCAGATCAAGGAATAGTTGGAAGCAGTAGATGAAGAAGTGTAAAATGTAGAGATTGTGATGACCACTTTGAATGGTCTCCCTCTATCATGGGACTCTTTCATTCAAGGGATCTGTGCCAAGTAGAAGTTAGTCAAGTTCAACAGACTATGGGAAGAATGCTCTCAAGAAGAGAAGATGGGAAATGAAGATCAAGATCTCACTGTTCACTCCAAGAGAACCAGAAGGAACCATCATCACTCCAAAGGTAATATTTCACACCCTAAAAGAGATATTTCTACCATTAGATGTTACACATGTGATGAGAAAGGTCACATATCCATATTCTTCCCTAATAAAGGGAACTTAAAGAAGAAGAGGAAAAAAAAGAGACGACATCATGCTCATGCTACAGAAGATGATGAACCTTCCACAAAGAGAATCAGAAAAGAAAGTGATTCTTCATGTGATGAAGAATATGTGCTAATCTCTGCTCTTACGGGAACTATTTAACATGGAGGAAATGATTGGCTCATAGACAGTGGTGCTTCCAATCATATGACGGGATTCAAAGAATCATTTGTAAAGCTATCTAAACATGAGTCACCTCACAAGGTGAAACTTGGGGATGAAAACTAGTATCCAATAAAAGGTAGTGGTGAATCCTCCTATATACCAGACTCTAGAAAGTATATGAAGATGAATAATGTATTATTTTGTTCTAGGACTAAAGAATAACCTCCTCTTCATATCTGCATTGGATGCAAAAGGAATGTGGGTTGCTTTTGTAGAGGGCCAAGTTCTTATGTGGCCAAAAGGAAAGACTTTTAATGATGCAATAGTGATTGGGGAACAAGAAGGAGGTCTATACAAGCTGACGGGCCAACCAGAACAAGCTTTGGTTTATGACTTAGTAGAACCAAATGAACTTTGGCATAGAAGGCTTGCACATGTGCATTACAGAGCACTACCACTTGCAAGCAAATATGTTGAAGGTCTTCCAAAAATTCAAGCAAAACATGAAGGCGTCTACAAAGGATGTGCGGAGGAAAGAACACAAAGAAGACATTTCCAAGTAGCGAAAGAAAAGAAAAAGGAATCTTGGAAATCATCCACTCCGATGTATGTGGACCAATGTCATCAAGCTCAATAAGAGGGTATGTGTACTATGTTTCTTTTATTGATGAATTTTATAGGAAGACATGGATTTACTTCATGAAGAAAAAAGATGAAGTGTTCAGCAAGTTCAAGGAATTCAAAGCCTTGATCGAGAATCACACTGAAAAGAAGATCAAGACTTTTCAATCAGAAAATGGTGGAGAATTCACTTCGAACGAGTTCAAGGAACTATATAAAGACTTAGGGATTAAGAGGGATTTTTCCACCCCTTATAATCAACAACAGAATGGGATTGCAGAAAGGAAGAATAGAACTATCATGGAATCTACGAGAGCTATGCTTCATGATCAAGATCTTCCTATGCATCTCTGGGAAGAAGTAGAAAGAACAACAGTGTATGTACAGAACCATACTCCACATAGAGCACTCGAGAAAAAGACTCCTAAATAAGTCTTCTACAATAAGAAACCAAAAGTCAGCCATCTCAGAATATTTGGCTATCCAGTGTACATACACATTGCAAAAGAGAAGACGAAAAAATTAGATCCTTCAGGAAAGAAGGGTATATTTGTGCGATACTCTGAAAGCTCAAAGGCTTACAGAATATACTGGCCATGGTTAAAGAATATTAACATCAGTAGGGATGTAACATTTGATGAAGATTCAACCTACATAAAATCTAGAAAGAAACCTATGGAAGAACTTGAAGAAGCAAAAGCTCGAGAAAACTAAAGAAGAAGATCGAGAATTTGAAGAACCACAAAGACCTGTAGATCCACCACACGAGAAGAATCCTCACAAGAGGAAACCTGCTTGGGTACAAGAGATTACCCAAGTTCCAGAAAGATATGGGGTTCCAAAAGAGAATCTTAGAGGAAGAAAGAGGACCAGATCCTGTTCTAGTTATGTAGCTTTACTATGTGATTTCATTGATAAAGAACCTTCCAAATATGAAGAAGTGGCATAACGAAAAGAATGGAAGGATGCTATTATCGAAGAGTATCAATCGATCATGAAGAATGATGTTTGGGATGTTGTCCCAAGACTAGAAGGGAAGTCAGTTGTAACTTCCAAATGGATCTACAAGATTAATCATGCTACAGGTGGTAGCATAGAAAAATATAAAGAAAGATTTGTTGCTCATTGTTTCTCACAGAAAGAAGGAATAGACTATGAAGAAACCTTTGCACCTGTAGCCAGATACACTTCCATCAGATCAGTACTTTCTCTGGTTACAATGATGAAATGGAAGATACACCAAATGGATGTCAAGACTACTTTCTTGAATGGTGTAGTAGAAGAGGAAGTGTATGTGGCACAACCACTCAGTTTTGAGACACATGACAAAGAGTCTCATGTGTGAAAATTGAAGAAAGCCCTGTATAGTTTGAAACAGGCACCCAGGACATGGTACGGTAGAATTGACAGTTTTCTATCTAGTTTGGGCTTTACCAAGAGTAAAGAATATTCCAACCTTTACTACAAGGTTGAATATGGAAACCCAGTGATACTTCTACTATATGTAGATGATCTGTTTATGACAGGTATGGATGGGTTGATTGCTGATATGAAGAGAAAGCCTGCTGCCGAGTTGGAAATGAAGGACATGGGAATGATGCATTATTCCTAGGTATGGAGGTGTGGCAGACTACGGATGGAATATTCCTTGGACAAGGGAAGTATGTAGTAGATATCCCAAAGAGATTTGGGATGATGGACTACAAGGAATTAACCACACCTATGGCATCGAATCTGAAGCTATTGAGTGATGCTTCATCAGAATCGATTGATGCCATGATGTATCATTAGATTATTGGGTCCTTGATGTACCTAACAAACATGAGACTATATATTTACTTTGCTGTGAACACCTTGAGCCAATACCTGGCAGATCCGAGACATGTTCACTTGATTGCTGCAAAGCATATTCTGAGGTACCTGAAGGGTATGGTTGATTATGGGCTCAAGTATAAGACTGATCAAAGGATTAACCTAGAGGGTTATGTTGATTTAGATTGGGAAGGTAGTGCCATCTATAGGAAGAGTACTTCAAGGTGTTGCTTCAGTATGGGATCAGGTGTGATCTCTTGGTTTAGCAGGAAGCAATCCTATGTGGCACTGAGTACAGCTGAACCACAATATGTTGCAGCTTTTTCAACTAGTTGTGAGGTACTATGGCTGAGGAAGCTACTGTCTGATTTATTTGATCTCCAGTTATATGCTACTTGTATATACTGTGACAACCATATTTATGTAAAGTTGTCAGAGAATCCAGTATTCCATGACAATTCGAAGCATATAGAGATCAAGTATCACTATACCATGGATATGGTGCAGAGAGGAGCAGTGAAACTCTAGTATGTTGTGACGAACGAATAGATAGCTGATGTGTTGACTAAGCCATTGGCTAGGGTGAATTTTTAGTACTTCAGGGAGAAGCTTGGTGTTTTCCAGATCGATATTCCTCCCAAGAGGAAGTGATGAGTATATGATGAGCCATTCTGACATGGTGAGAGGATTGGTTCCTTCCATGGTTAGATATAAGTGTTGTTCCTTTTTGACATGGTGAGAGGATTGGTTCCTTCCATGGTTAGATATAAGTGCTGTTCCTTTTCGACATGGTGAGAGGATTGGTTCCTTCCATGGTCGGATGTAAGATATGTGACATGGTGAGAGGATTTGTTCCTTCCATTGTCAGGTGTATGTGATTATGCCACATCTAGCATGAAAAAGGGTTGAATCTGTGAAGACACATCTAATATGAAAAAGGACTAGCTCTGTGTGGATGCCACATCCAACATGAAAAAGGGCTAGCTCTGTGAAGACACATCTAGTATGAAAAGGGACGAGCTCTGTGTGGATGCCACATCCAACATGAAAAAGGGATGGCTCTATGAAGACACATGTAGTATGAAAGAGGAATATCTCTGTGTAGATGTCACATCCAATATGAAAAAGGACTAGCTATGTGAAGACTCATCTAGTATGAAAAAGGACTAGCTTTGAGTGTGTGCCACATCTAGTATGAAAAAGGACTAGCTCTGTGAACACTCATCTAGTATGATAAATAACTAGCTCTGAGTGTGTGCCACATCTAGTATGAAAAAGGACTATCTCTGAGTGTGTGCCACATCTAGTATGAAAAAGGACTAGCTCTAAGTGTGTTCCACATCTAGTATGAAAAAGGACTAGCTCTGTGAAGACTCATCCAGTATGAAAAAGGACTGGCTCTGTGTGTGTTCCACATGTAGTATGAAAAAGGACTAGCTATGTGATGATACATCCAGTATGAAAAAGGAATGGATATGTAGATGTACATCCATCATGTAAAAGGGATGGCTCTATAGAGATTCATATGACGAGAAGAATCAAGAGATACCACCCATGATGATGACCCAGTGATGATCTAGATGGAGTGATGATGATCTAGATCTAGTGACGATGATCTAGCAGTGATGATCCAGATCCAGTGATGATCCAGATCGAGTGATGATCCAGATCCAGTGATGATGTCTAGTGATGATCCAAATCCAATAATGATGTTAAGTGATGATCTAGATCCAGTGATGATCCAGATCCAGTGATGATGTCTAGTGATGATCTAGATCGAGTGATGATCTAGATCTGATGATGTAGATGAATTAAAGATGAAGATGAAGAAGAATTGAAGATAACAAGGACTCTATGATGATCCAGAAGATACAGAGAATAAGACTTGTGCTGAAAATTGTGTCGAAAGAATACCTTCCTAGTTAAGAGGGAGTGTTGATGTATATGTAACTTCAGAATGTATTTCACTTGTATTTCTTATATATTGTAACTCGATGTTTATTGGAGGATGTACTTGATTCATGTCATGCCCCGATGTTCCTATCAAGAAGATATATAATGTAAAAAATTCATGTCAATTCATTGTGGGTAACCCTCCTATTAGATAAGGGTTAAAGTCCCCACAGTTCCAGGGCACTAGGGTTATTAGACTCTCCTACTAAGGTCGGCCCTAGTAGGGTTTAGTAAAGTCAAGAATTAGTATAAATAGAGATCTGGCCTCTCTATTTAACACATATCTTATACACACTCAAGCGTAGCGCATAGTTGAGGAAGGAGAAGACACTGGGGCTAGATAGAAAGAAGGCTACTGCTGTCGGGAGATTACTTACTGTTTTGGGTTCTACTTTTGGTGCTGATTCTACCTCTAAGGAAGTTGTCAGGTTTTCACCATTTATGTTTTCCACAAGGATAAACACCATGTTCATTGTCTTGTGTGTTTGATTGTTGTTCTTGTTATTCTCTCAGTTCAAGATCCTAATGTATTGCTATCTTAATGATGAAATTATAACAAGACCGAATGGCATCACTGTGTATTGAAACATCCCCATTTTGTTGTGAATGTGGTTTTATGCTGATATTCCTTTGCAATAATTATCTGGTGATATCCTAACAATCCATACGTGAATGAGTAAACTTACTATTGTCCTACCCCTTCCAGTACTTTGTTGGTAAATGGCATGGGAAACGGATTATGAAGGCTTGGATCATTTAATTTCCCCAGATTGATGGATATATGGATTTCCCCAATATTTTTTTCCTTAAAAACGATCAAGATGATTCAATCATATTATTTGACAGGTCTGATAATCCCTACATCCATCATATTCTCTAATTCATCCTTGACGCACTCTTTGTATCTTGGATTCAATCCATATGGCCATTGCTTTACCGTTTTTAGATCAGGTTTTAAAGGGATCTTCATATCTCCCAAATCCCCTGAAATTCCTTTCATCTCAGAAAATTTTGTCGAAAATAGGTCCTGAAACTCATATAGTAAGACAGTAACCTTCCCCATTACTGAATCCTCCAAATAATATATGACACTAGCAAACTTCAGATTTTTTGCTGTCCCAATTTTGACCTTATTTATTTTTAGTTTCTTCTTGAATTTTTTGAATGGTATTTTTTGTTCTTTCATGTCGTGGCTTCCTTCTGAATCTAGGATGTAGAGGTATCTTGGATTGCCCTCATCATTAGGTTCTCCCAACACATTGTAAAACTCTATCATCATTTGTGGTGTTGGTCTCCATTGTAGTCATGAAGATTTTTCAATTAGAGCTAACTCTAGTGATTTGTCATGGATTTCTATCAACACATTATGGAAAAATGGATTTTCATCTGTGAAATTGAAAGTATGGCCAAAGATAATAATTATTTATTCCCATGTTTTTGTTTCCCTTCAGAGCTATGCTGAAACATACCATCTTCTTGGTTTTTTATCTATCGTATGGATGAACACATGAACCCATTCCTCCTTTGGTCTCATTTTCCATTTTGTTTGACATATTTTCAGTTGATCACTCATGTTAGCACTTAAAATGTACCTTCGGTTGCAAAAAGGTAATCTCAAGGTAACCACAAAACCAAGATTTAGGAAAGAAAGTTGGTTTCTTTCTCTCTCAAGAGGGATCTCTCAATGATTATTTTCATAGGGATAGATATATAAACAAGAAAAAGAATTCATATTGTTTTTTTTTTGTTGAAAGAAGGAAAGTACTCATTGGGAAATGGGGTCTAAAAAAATATATCAATCACAATGCTACTACATGGAAATTTATAACAAAGGAAAGGTAGCCATCTAGTCACCGTCAAAATTATTTGGTATGGTGAAAAAGAAGAAAAGATGCACAATCCATTAACATGGGAATCTCACAAGGATGAATCCAGTGGTACCTTTAGTGGAATTTTTTTTTCTGAATATCTAAAATCAATAGCCAAAGATTATATGTATGAGTTCTATACTGTTGGAGGAGCAAGTCGGTAAAGCCGACTAGAACTATAGGCGACTAAGTCAATCAACCCACTAATTAGAGATTAGGTCGGCCACATAAGGTCGTGTCAGTTGACTGAACTGACAGGTAGTTATTTGTAATTGTTTTGTAATTCATATATATTAGGATGTTGAGCTAGATGAGAAATTATTTCAGTTCTCTGTATTATATGGACCCTTTCACTATAGTATAATCTGTTATTCTGTCTACTTGTTCTCGTCTATTGTTGTTGTTATGTATGTATGCTTTTAATGTGTATTATTGGTAACCCTATGTGATATGTGAAATTACAACATTGGTTCCATTGCCGGTAGTACATGTCTGAGATGTATACAAGCAGATGATATCAAAATAGGAGATTAAGGACTAGTGGGAGTGTAAAATAGAAAACTACTTGCAAAATTACACATGAAGAAACAGATTAATGACTACTCAAGCAAATGAAAGGTTCTTTACTGAAACCCATGAGAAGTTTGTAGAATCAGTGCCCCAGATTTTGAAGAAAATCCTCGATGAAAAATTTGGAAGCAAATCAAGATCAATAGCTGCTAGAAAAACTTATTCGAGGGGGAAGGACAAACCTGTCGGAGTGGTTTGAAAATATCACCAACGAATTCTGTGAGGAACAAGCTATAGAAGAAAGAACTTCAGTGGAAACTATCTAGAATAAATTATACATAGACCTCACTAAGCAATTCTTATGTTCCTTACTGACTTTGTTGTTCAAGTTCCTGATAGAGAAAGGAGTGGGTCATATCATTGAAAATTATTCATTACTATACGAACCGCCACAAAATACTAACTGGGTGGAGAAATGAGAGAAGTGGGAGAAATTNCCAAAAGGGAGTGGGAATACTTCCTAAGCAAGTAAATAGAAATATCCGGGATTTCTAAAGCGTTGGGTAGGAAATGGGGGGATAGCTGGTCATATGTCGGGGTAAAGTGGAGAGGATTCTAGTCGACCAAAGAGATACCATTTACCAGTGATGAGAAGTCATCCTAAAGAGGGAATCAAAAGGACAGTGTCACACAAAGGTACGATGAACTTACAGAAAATAGAGAGGGGGAAGAGGCTACAAAGAAGGGAAGAAATAAGAGAAAGAGCTATAGCGCTGCAAAGAGGAATGAGTACTAGGATGACAGACCAAGAGAGAAATCTGCCAGAGTCAGGTCATGACTGACAAGAAGAAGGCATGGAAGAAGAAGCGTTCCCTATGGAAGAAGATTTGTGGATAGAGTAGTGAGAAGATCTCCAGTTCAAAGTTCCCCAGGAGGTAATACCTTTATCTCTGACGAATCTAAGTACCAAGATACACACCATTATCGAAAAGGACCTCATACTAAGAGCCGGTGACTTTGGTATATGGAGCCGACCAGAGGATGAGAGAAATGATGATAATCATCTACCTATCTATCAACTAGAAGAAGGAAATTGGGTCACACATCAAGCATTACCCTCCAACCGAATTATCCACTTACTTTACCTGACACATAAAGGACCACCCCGCCTCCCAAATACAGCTTTGGAAGATACAGAAAATTTGGAGTTGCAGACAAATAATTGCAGTTGTACATTGATAGGAGAAGTCGACCACAACCGAATGCTTGTCAGTGAAGAAATGAAAACTAAGATGACTGATGAAAATGAGAGTATGTCGACAATAGTTCTGCACAAAGAAATAAACAAAGCATCCCACCACCACCACCACCTCCTGAAGAATATAGTGACAGTGACTCCAACATGGGTCATGGGTCAGCACACATCCCTCTATATGAGGGCAACGAGGATCCCAGAAAACATTGATTCATCTACAAATCGACATGGGAGGCAAACCAAGTCATAGATGAAGACAGACAGATGGCGTAGTTCACTGGTGCCTTAAGGAAAATGGAATTAACATGGTATATGAACTTTTCTAAGAGAACCCCTAGAGCAACTAAAGCAGAAGTCAAAGCACAATTTTTATCATTCTTTAAAAATCCAGATGAAAAACATCTAGCAGCTAAGAAATTGAAGACGACATCACAAGAGTCAAGAGAAAATATCCACGACTATGACAAACGCTGGAAAGACCTTCTCAGCCAATTGGATTATGTCATTAATGAGCAACTATTAATCCAGTGGTTTCTTGCAGGTCTGTCACAAAAAATTCATCGGCACATAAGACTGGAGACATTCAAAACTTATGAAGATGCACTTACTAAATCTCTATAAGTATAAATGGATGAATATATTCCAGTATACCCCACAGATCATCTACTAGACGAACAACTTGAGATCATGCAGAAATCATTAAGAGAGCTAAACCTTAAGAGTCAGGATATCTGGTGCACAAAATGTTCAACGGCTCAACATTCGAAAGACAACTATCGATAGGATATCAGCCAACAGGACGTTTGATTTGTGCAAACAAAGTGTTTTTGCGACATTTTCCAAGATCATGGTGATCACATGACAAAAGGTTTCCCATTTAACATGAAAAAATGCAAAGCATCTTGGTGCACTATCTGCAAAACAAAGAATCACGCCATGGTCAACTGCCATCTAAACCTGAAAAATAGACAAAATTATCACATGATTTACCAGACTAATGCAGTCGTATAGAACAATGAACAACGAAACAATGTACAAAACGACTAGAATAATCAAAGATACGAAGGTCTTCGATACGAAAGTCACTTCGACAACCGACCACGTTGGCCCATCCAATGTTTCACATGTTACAAGGAAGGACACTGATATGTAGACTGTCCATACAAGGACAGGACAAACCTAAATTTCTGTACTAGTTGTGGAGTAGGGGATCACTCATTATAGGATTTCCCTACTATGCTTGAAAAAATAAATAAGAAGAAAAATGTTAATGTGTTGTCATGTGTGCAAAAATATGATATAATTAATACAAATAATTTGCATTTAGTAACCCTACAAGGGAGAAAAATTGGGAATTATAACCCACGAATAAGAAAAATAAAAGAAAAGAATGTTTATCCTGACCCAGTTAAAGAAAAACAAATATATAAAGATGCAACAAATGTATTTCAATAATTTTCCTGACAAGAGGAATCTCATGACAACCGACATAACACAGTAAAAGAGTTAATACACTTAGTACAAAAAGACAAAACATTATCTCAATTCATCGATTTACTCTATAAAATAAAACACAACAACAACATTGAAAAAAAAACAAAGAGTATTTTCAATCTAAACCAAAAAGATAAAAGTGATGCCAACCCACTTGTCGACCTGGATATTAAAGCATACCATGTCCGACAAGTCGTGCTCGATTTCATATCATGGGTAAATATTATGACTCGAGACACATGGGAACAGTTAGGCAAATCTCAATTATATGAGTCAGGAATATACCTGAAACTAGGCGACCAAGGCCTAATTGAACCTATTGGAGTTTGGAAAAATGTCGACACAATGATAAAAGGAATATCGACCAAAGTCAACTTTGAAATTATTGACCCTAAGGAAGGATCCAGCTTTTTCCTAGCATCAGTAAGTCGACCTTGGGGGAGAAAAATGAAAGCCCTGATATCCTTAGACAAAGAAAGAATAAAATTAAAAGGGAATGGACAAAAATTCATTGTACCTATTCATCCATCCCAAGGAGAACCTTGGACAGAACCAATTGATGAAGAAGTTGACATTCGAAAACTATATCATATACATAATAATGAAGATTACACAAAACCTAATATATTTGGTGAACTTTACTTAGGCAAACAAGACTCACTAGGATAGAATTCAGATGTAGAACTATGTGATTGGGAGGTTGAAAACTATGAAACAAAAGAAAGAGGATGCTGGACCATTCAAAAAGTACAGAAGAGACCAGTCAGACAATGCTTTGTGGTGTCCATCATCCCAAAAATATTTGAGAAGAAAACTAGGGAATATCCTATCTTGAAACCAACAAATATAAATATCACAAAAATCCCAAGATATAAAGAAAGAGAATCACTAGTTATGCATGTAGAGCAAGTATCTAGGAACATTGGTGAACATGTATGACTACAAATCTTAGTGGAAACTTTTATAGGACAAGATGCTAGATGGTGGGATACCCATCGGTCAAGATTGCAGACATGGACAATAGCATCGACTTATTTTGTAGAAAGATTTGGAGGGAAGAATTTAACCAACTAGGCTTAGATACCTATATTTACCCAAGGACAAGATCCAGAAAACCACATAAAAACATGTGAAAAAGAATGGAGAAGACTTGGATATAAAGATGAACGTACATGGACACACCTATTCCCATCAACACTCTCCGACTTACCAAACAATTGGTACAAAATGGAAGAAGCTCAAGGTGAAACATTCCTATGGCATGAACTCAAAGATAATTTTATCAAATATTTCAAATTTGTACCCTAAAATGAGAATTTGGTCGAAACAACAAAACAGATCAAAGCATCTGTACAATCGACAAAAAACAAAACCCTAAAACGTGACCAACCAACAACAAAATGCAATAATAGACAAAATGGGACAATTCTACAGTAAACAAGACTACAAATGGAAAATGAAAATTCAGAAGGGAAAAGCTTTAGATGGAAATCAAACCATGCCGAAACAACAAAACCAATTCGCACAGTACTCAAAATCGAGGCAACCAATAAGGAAGACATCAACCAAATGACTGCAGCAGACTTTCCTGCTGCATTTTCACATTTTAAAGAAGGGTGTCAACTAATTAATGAGATAAAATACCCTGAATGGTTAGATTCTAAAGTGAAAATCAAAGAATTCGACATATCAAATGATGATCGACCAAAAATAGAAAAAAATTGAGACTACTGGACTGAAGCACAGACAACAGAGATAGTAAACCTATCACTAGTGGAAAATGAGAGATTAGTGACCAAAAAAATGACCAAAATCCGCATATCAATGACCACTTTTGGTTTGGCGATCGCTAGTGGCTAATTTGCAGTCTTTTATTACGCGACCAAAATTGGTCATTTTTATTTTGGTCATTTATAGCTTGTCGGTTGGTCATTAATTTGGTCATATATTTGGTCATTGATTTAGCCATGTATTTGAATCAATGACCAATTATATGACCACATTTATGACCAATTATATGACCACATTTATGACCAAATTAATGACCACATGACAAGCTAAAATATGACCAAATTTGGTCGCGTAATAAAAGACCGTAAATTAGCCACCAAAACTGTTTTTTGGTCATTGATATGCAAATTTTGGTCATTTTTTTGTCATTTATATCTCATTGTTTGGTCACATATCTCTCAATTATTGGTCACTAATTTAGTCATTTTTAGTCGCTTCATGTGTGGTCATTATATTTTAGTAGTTTGAATGGTGTCCATTATTAATCAATATAAATTTTTAATATGATATTATGTTTAATTAAAAAAAAGAATCATACATTTATTCTCATCTAATATACTTGTGAATTATGCAATGTCACATTATAATTAATTATAACACTTGTAAATAATATCTATTACACATGTAAATCATACAATGTCACATTAATTAGTTAATAATTACAACATTGGTACATAGCATAAAGTACAACCATATATATAAGTTTTAAACCACAAATTATATTATATGAGATGTCAAAAGTATGACAATAAATATGAGTTTTTCTCAAATACTCATATTAATTTCCATATAACTTTACAGGAAAATCATCACTTTTCAAAATATTACAATGGCTAAACCATCATACTTGCACCTGGCTACAAAACCATACTTAGATCCCACGTCAACAGCTTCAAAACCATACTCAACACTAAACCATACTTAGATCCCATGTCAGCAGCTTCAAAACCACACTTAGCAGCTTGAAAGCCTTAACATCGGGTTCTTCATACTGAATGGAAAATCTTCAATAGCAGGATCTTCATACTCAATGGCCCACTTATAAGTTAAGCTCACTCCTGCAAAATCCAATAAAAAATTATCACTTGTAAAGTAGAAAAACAATGAAGCAAATTATTTATCTTGTTCAACAGCTAACAACAATAACCAAGATCATGTGCAAAATAATAAAATCTAATCTAACAAATTCAATTTAAGAATTGGTTAAAATTAAACTTGAATGGATAAATCTACAACTATTTAGTACCTAAGAAAAGTAAAAGTCATCTCTAAACCAGGAAATGGATTTCAACAAGAAAGATAATCAACAAATCCACAATACAATTATGCTTGACTGCACAGGTAGAAACCTGCATACATAGTGCAATCTGTGAAGGAGTTCCCCCCTATATGTCATGTGGATAGTGAATGACATGACAACTATGGAAACTAATGAATTATTTAGAACCCCATCAAACTATTGTGATGTTATACTCAACCACCAGTATAGTCAAAACCCATCAAATAGCATCAACATTCCCAATTTCCTACATGCCTACCTTTTCCTTGTTTCAAACATATATTTGTATATAAACAAACAAAAATTATAAAAAAATATTTTTAACTTTTCAGCCTCAAAGTGTTCATGACATAGTTCAGGCATCAAGCCAACAACCATCATATTTTACCCTCTATATCTATATATAATAAAAAAAATCATGAGTTTTTCTTGCTTGGACTCTGGACTCTGGAAAATTCACTTTATATTCACTCAAAAAATTTCATGAATTTTATCTATATATACATATATATTCTAGTGACATGCCATATCAACACAACGACATTCATACATGAACCACACCCATACAACCTAGCCACTTTGGAATAAAATCATATATACTAGTATATGCAAAAAAATACTTCTATGAATTATAATCACGAATCTAAAAACAACTACTGCTTGTTATTTTTTTTGCTATTTGAACTCATTTGGCATGTTGGACAGTCAGGTTTCCTAATAGTAAAAGACTTATAGGAATGTAATATCTGCATACCAGTGGTAAAATTGTTTGAAACAGCCTCAATATCATCAGTCATGGCCTGTGCATTTGATCTGATAAACTTTGCCTTCAAAATATGAACTTTTGATCTGATAAAATTTAGAATCACTTGTGCTCAACACATGCACACAATCAATTTCTGCAAATAGATTAGTCCACAATCACCTGATACTGGCACTAAAATCATACCAAATGCAAGCATGCTTCCTTGTGTCCATGTGAAATAGAGATCTGGTCGGATTTCTATAATACTGATTGATCACCAGCCTCTGTAAAAATAACACAAAAGAGATAAGAGTTGGTAGAATATTTTGAAATATAGACATTCAGATAAATATAATGTTCAGTGTTATATAAGCCTGTTGTGTGGGAATGCACCCCATTTTTTGTAAGTAAAGCCCATAAGGTATTGACGTAAACAATTTAATAATTTATAAATAAAGTGCATGATCAATATTGTCAAGATCAAACAAACCATTAGATAGGGTCATTGATAAATCTATTGATATTGTCAATAACCTTAGGCTATGTAGAGACCTAGTCCCAAGCTGAATAGGTTAGCTATTATCTCTATTACGAACTTATGCTCTTAGTTGTACTAGTGTACTCTTATTCTCCCAAATATAACCAAGCTATGCCATTTCAACAGTGGGTTTTCCTCCTCCTACTCAGGTTTCCCATATAAATCAAAGTGTGTTATAGTGTGTGTGTTGCTATTGTTTTCATTATTTCATTACTGTTATTTTGTTTGATAATAATATTATTGATCTGCTGCGATTGTTTATCATAATCATGGTTATATCGTTATTCTATTCATAGACTTCATGATAAACGACACACTTGATTGTGAAACTATATTTACTGCTACTTTTTTCCAGGTTGAATCCTTTTGAAAACCAACAACATGATTTGGATACAAGTTTCTGTATGAAAACATAATGTTGTATGCAGGTCCAGACCTCCATGCATAACAACTACTTTCAATTTTATAAGGAGAAAACAAAATGTAAATGAACTTTACCTTTGGGAGGAACAATCACTATAGGGAAGCTGCTATGGTGAAAGTAGTACTCACTCACACTCCCTTGCAATACACTTCAAACCATAGAATATGTCAGAAACAACAAAACATTTGAACCAAAAATAGCATACTCGCATTTCAGATATGCTCTAACTTTTAAACACAACTTTAAGCTTACAAGGAGATGCAGAGTATTCAAAATAAAAGGGTCTTACCTCTTGATTATCCCCATTACAAGTGCAGCAGGATTGATTCTTACAGATTCACGACAAAGTTCTTTACCTATGTCACCCTCCATAATCCTAGCTTCTATTTTCACCTTTTCAGTGGAAAAATGACAACATAGTAGTCAAAACCAATGGACTAACATTCTCTAAGAACTACATTTACAAGGTTTCTTATTGGTATTACCATGGAAAATTCATATGCTTCTATTGCAAGCCTTTCCATTAGACCTTGTGTGGCATCAAACAACACCTCATCATCTGAATCTGTGCTTTGAAGCATATCACAATGAAATAGAACTCTTATCAGTATGAAATCATCTATGGTACAAAAGAAGGTAAGTTTAAATAGAAGCCCAGATATATTTAACCAACTCCAAAAAAACTCTTGTAATGATTCAAAATGTGATATGGAACATGATCATCCAACACATAAATTGATCAGCACAAGCGATTCAGAAGTGAGTTACAACTTGCCCCAAAATAAGGGTGGGTAGGGTGTTAAACTATGAAAACAATATTATCACAAAATCCATATAGACCAAGTGCAGCATCTAAAATTTGTGCATCCTTCTCTCTGCATAACTAGAGAGAATCATGACTTGAGTATATTAAACTACTATGATGTTAAGTCACAAAAAGTTGCCTTTCTCAAATAAGACAGACATATTGCAGGTGGATAGATTGGACATAAAACCAATAAAGGTGTTATTATCAATAAGAAAGTAAATGCTATGGATTCTGGAAACTGTAAGAATACTTTTATATATGTAGAACCAAAAATTGGACAATTGAAGGGAGAAATCAATTCTTCAGACTTCACTGCTAGTTCTTGTACCATCCTCAATGGAGGCAGCTAGATCTCAAAGTCACTCAGACTACTCGTTTGTACAAGGTAAAATAATCTTGTCTGCAAGATCAAGGTGAAGCACAAGTAGCAAGAGAATGGCATAAGCAAGAACGAGGGGAAGCACAAGTGCCTAGTCTTTTTGGCATATCTGACTCATTCACACCATGTTACTATATTTCATTAACACACTATATTTCTTGGTCTTTATAGCTCAGCAACCCTATTGGCACAAGCTCGACCAAACACTATAGTGTGTATGTTGCTATTGTTTTCATTATTTCATTACTATTATTTTGTTTGATGATAATATTAATGATATGCTACGATTGTTTATCATAATCATGGTTATATAGTTATTCTATTCATAGACTTCATGATAAATGACACACTTGGTTGTGAAACTATATTTACTGCTACTTTTTTGCAGGTTGAATCCTTTTGAAAACCAATAGCATGATTTGGATACAAGTTTCTGTATGAAAACATAATGTTGTATGCAGGTCCAGACCTCCATGCATAACAACTACTTTCAATTTGATAAGGATAAAACAAAATGTAAATGAACTTTACCTTTGGGAGGAACAATCACTATAGGGAATATGCTATGGTGAAAGTAGTACTCACTCACACTCCCTTGCAATACACTTCAAACCATAGAAGATGTCAGAAACAACAAAACATTTGAACCAAAAATAGCATACTCGTATTTCAGATATGCTCTAACTTTTAAACACAACTTTAATCTTACAAGGAGATGCAAAGTATTCAAAATAAAAGGGTCTTACCTCTTGATTATCCCCAGTCCTCTTGTTCCCATTACAAGTGCATCGGGATTGATTCTTACAGTTTCACGACAAAGTGCTTTACCTACGCCACCCTCCATAATCCTAGCTTCTGTTTTCACCTTTTTAGTGGAAAAATGACAACATAGCAGTCAAAAGCAATGGACTAACATTCTCTAAGAACTACATTTACAAGGTTTCTTATTGGAATTACCATGGAAACTTCATATGCTTCTATTGCAAGCCTTTCCATATGACTGGCATAGCATGTACTGCTGTTGGAAATTGCAGCTCTTCTTATGTTTCAATATGCATGCTATCTCCAATTTATTTACTTCAAGAGTGATGAAAAGGATTCCAAAGTTTTTGCACCAAGTATAAACATAATCCCAATGTCAGTATTGTAATTGCAAGGTAGTGATATGTAGTTCAAATTTGGTTTATGGGAAGGTTGCCAATACTAAACTTACACATATGAAATTATACTGATAATAGAAGAAATCAATTAATCAATATGTATGCCAAGTATCACTGTGGGACAGAGATAATACCTAGGTATGCCAAATGCCAATGAAAATCAAAATAAATTTTTTCAACTTAAGAATGCAATTTTCAGTATGACAGTACGCAAGATAAATACAATGACAAGTGTTATTTAAGATGCCCAGTCAAAGGATAAATACATATGTCATGCTTATGGGAAGAATTCCAACAAGTTGCAGAGATTAATAATACTGATCTTTACCATTAAATAAGCATCCAAAATAGATCAGATGGTAAAGCTTTATGATCTTCTTGTGTTTATGTTTTAGGTGTCCAATAGATGGTTGGATGAGAAGACAATCACAATAAAGTAGGTGCCTTGTGGTAGGATGGAATTATGGGAAGACAAACCAGACAAATTTTAACCAACAGTGATCTTTGGGACTATATTAGGGCCTAGGGTGTGCAACGTTTGAGAGTTTATAGCTTAGGTGTCAAAGGGATGTTGGTAGGTTGGTGTAAGGTCAAATGAGCTAAGGAAATATGGTGATGGTTGCCTCCTTTATGAATCTACAGTTAAGAGTTTATGGAGGGATGAGAGGTATGAAGATGGATGAATAAGGAGCCTAGAGCCCTTGCATTGAATGTTTATGGCCTTGGGATCATGGAGGAAAGCATCCAATCCAATGTGAGTGTAATGCAGGCCGTTAAGTTCTATAGTCCAAATTAGTGATGAAAATGGCCTTGCGTTGAGGGATAAGTTGGCTAGGGTTGAAGGGGATGGTAGCTAGGCTAGTTTAGGATGATAGGGGTGTAACCTAGGGATTCCTAACAATGTTTTTACAATGTTTTTACGTGCCTTTGAATTTTTTATCACTGTGGTCAAACAAAGCAACAAGTGCATCTTCAAAAGATAATGGTGTGTTCACTAGATCCTCCATTCTCTCATCAATGGGTGACTAGTATAGCTGGAAGGGTTTGTTTCATAGGGGTGCAATTTATCATTTTGCATTAAGAGAACAAGGCGGTAAACAAGCATTTATATAATCAACAAGTCTTAGAGGCCCAATCAGACCTTCAAAACACAACATTGCACTCACAGTGGGAGAGAACACAACATTGCACTCATAGTGGGAGAGTCTATTAGATGCTAGAATTCTTCTACAGCCATTGGAAGTGTTTCTCTTTGGGAGTGGAATTTCTACTTCAACTACTTTGCAGTATGAATCATACTATGATTCACCCAGTTTTAACTTTTAGCCAAAAAGAAAGTCCCTGGTTCAACATCTTCGCTCCAAAACAAATTTAGTGTTGGATGTTGCGATATTTTAGGTCTTTCCCACGTGGTATCCTCCAATGGCAAATCCTTCCATTGAATGAGGTATTCTAACAGTACCTTAGTCCTCAACTTATTTTCTATAGTTACCAAAAAATACCTTAGAATCAAAGGAATATGTCATTTATCATTTAGGGGAGGTAAAACATTGAATTTTAAAAAAATTCCATACCATTTTTTTCAAGTATGAGACGTGAATGGTTATGCACTCATGACCTTGATGGAAGCTCAAGTATATGAAACTTGTCCCACCCTTTATAGAAACTTATAAGGCACATGGTATTTAGGTCCAGGTTTCTCCACCCCTTTATATTTGAGAGACCTCTTCTTGTAAAGGTGTAGCCTCAAGAAAATGCAATCCCCCTCTTCAAATTCATACTCACTGTGGTGCTGGTCCTACTGGGATTTTATACTATCATGGGATAGTTTGAGATTCTCCTTAACTTGCTAAAATATCTGTTGTCTTTTCTCCAAGAAATCCTCAATAGCTATCATTTAAATTAAAGAATATTGACATAAAGATAATGGAAAGAAGAAAGTAGAGGCACCGCATGTACCTATAAAGGTCACTAATCTAGAAGTGGTTGTGCAGAAATAGCAGGAGACCCTGAAACTTATTTGATTGTATAAGGATGGGGATCTTCTTCCAGCTAGAGGGATCACCAGTTCCCATGTGCCACCCCATAATACAACCAATTGCAGAGGTAAGAATTCATACTTGTTAGAATATAATCCGTTAAGGATTATAATATTGTAAATAAATAAATAGGAATAGTTGGAAGCCGAAAAGGCTGGACGGAAGGTGAAATAAACCGTCACATGAATGTATAAATGAATGCTTAGCCATGAATAGATTAACGAATTGGGAGTTATTACCAACAAGTGGTATCAGAGCAGGTTGTCTTCCATAACTCCTGCTGCATTTTCTGCGCCCTCCTGGCTGCCAGACTGCCTGCCAGTCTGCCCCTGCGCGCATTCATTATGTGCGTTTATGTTAAGGTGATTCTCTGCTGCAAACCCTAATTCTTCCACGCTGTAAGTTTTTGTTACGGTGGTTTATGCTGCAGCGTGTTGATTTGGAGAATGCGTGATGCCTGGTGCGTGGTGTTAAGATTAAGCTATGGTGCGTGGTGTTGAGAGTAAGTTTATGCTGCGTGGTGCATAGCGTTTTGCTGTGTGCCTTCAATCTGGAGATGCCCTTCAGTGTATGCTGCGTGCCTATCGACTGTGATACATTTGCGTGGAGGCGTGATACATCTGCTGCGTGGAGACTGTGATACATTTGCGTGTCTGTTACAATTTATTGCTGGTATCAATTTACTGATATAATTTATATGCTGCAACGAATTTACGTGGAGACTGTTGGTATCCATTTATATGCTGCAACGAATCTGCAACGATTTTGGAAGACTGCTGGTGAGGCATGATACAATTTACTGCTGGTGAGGCGTGATACAATTTACTGCTGGTATCCATTTACTTCAATTTGCGTGGGTAGCAGTGTAATATACTGTAATATACTGCTTTAATATACTGATTCAGCTGGTGGTTCTTCACCGTATGGGGCGCTCATAAATATTTCAGACCGTGAGCGTGAGGCTGATAAACTACGACCCATTTTGCTGATTGCTTCCTTCTCTCATATGATACGTTAGCCTTTGCCTTCCTCTTCTCTTCCAATAGTGTCAAAGTGATGCCAGCCAAATTCTTTGGAAAGCCTTCCTAGCAGACAATACTTGTGACCTGGCTGAGGTCTCAATACTTTCAAAGCATCTGGAACAACCATTCTTTTTTTTGTCATATGGTGGGGGAACCCCTTCAATAGCCCTTAGCCTAGCAAGAGCTGCTGCGCCACGCTGGGTTTTGTGTGGAATCATTCCTCTAATTTTCCTCCAAAGAATTCTTGATGGAGCTCGAAAATGAATAAGTGATTAAAAGAATGGCTTTTGTCCAAGACTGCCGCGTCCTCCATCCTATTTGACTGATATGTATATGTGTGCTGCAAACTGATATATATACTGCCAAGACTGATATATACACTGTGCTGAGGCCTGCCTACAATACTGCTGCGTGCCATTGAAATGAGTTGAAGAGCTGCCTGAGCCTGCGAGTTTTCTGAATACCGGCTGCTGTGAATATTCATGCCCGTTCTCAAGCATGTGGAGTGCAACTTTGGTGTTGATATTTTTTGTAATCGTTGGATTACAGAAACCCTAATTTCTGCCCTAAATCTATGCGTTGGAGATTGAATGAAAGCTGCCTGCGTGAAGACCGGTGAACATAGCTCACACATATCTATTTGTTTGAAGACTGATCATACATATATATTACATTGAATACTGATATATGTTGTTTTGTTGGTGTTCGTTGCTAAGTATGCTTCTATATACCTTGATTTTGTAAGTGCTGAACTAGAGATTAAGAGGCTAGGATTATATCTTGCTGCCAAATTGTCAACAATGACAGAGTTTACCACTTTTTGCTTGTAAGCACCACAAGCTATTGCAGAGACTTAGACCTGCATTGTGTAGAATAGTGCACAGAGTTTATTGAAAAAGAGATTATCATTTTCATAAGAAATATAGATATTGAAATGATATATAGTTGCAAAATTAAATATAGAGCAGCTGCAAGATTGTTTTGATAGGGATGATTGGCTGCAGAATCATATTGTAATATGTAAAGGAGCAGGAATCTAAACCTGCATCCCATATCTTTTTCTAAGCATTCTGTAAGTTATAGTTTCCATATTAGAGATGCACTCTTTGGCATCTAATATTGGTGCTGCCCTTGCCGGCAAAGACCAATCCAAAGACCCTTCCAAGGGAGATTGCGGCAAAGAGAGAGGACAAGGAAGAAGAAATTTCAGAGGCAGAGGGGGCAGAAGCAAAAGATCATATTTGCAATGCAAACGTTGCGGAAAGACTGGGAACACATCAGATCAGTGTTGGGCTTCATGGGACTCAATCAAAGACAAACATAACCAGAAGACAGATGACCAAGATGCTAGTAAATTTTCTGATTCTTGTAT
>LPNX010130928.1:92069-102887 GCA_001517045.1 Pseudotsuga menziesii
CAATACTAAATATTGCAAGCACAAAAGAGGAGGATCCTTGGGAGTTGTTCAAAGATGACCATATATTTGAACCAGGATTGGAACCTGAAGAAGGCAATAATTACAATGTTGTGACTGGGTCGGTTTTTCTATGAGTCTGCCAGGGATTTTTTTTCAACATTCAGAAAAAAGACAAATCGATATCATCAACCTCAACCTCTCCTAGACTTGAAAAAAATACTAAAAATAAGTAAGCAATTATATCACATTCAAATTGACCTGCACTTATAGAATAAGCTTTTTCATCTGATGATTCCAAATTCAGATATAAATTCTTCAAAAGATGGATAATAGATTTTTGCAAAACCTTTTCAAGATAATTTTCAGACAGTGATTTTGAATAATTTTACAATTGGGAGTTGCTGGCTTGAGCCACTAATACCAGCAGCAGTGGAAGTCTGTAAAGTTCAACATATGCAGAAAGTCAACAAATTGCAGAAGTAGCAGCATTATTCAGCTTTGGAAAAATAAAAAATCATAGATAAACATAGTCATTCTTACAAACATGTGAAATTCAGATCATATTTACAAACACTCCTAATAGAGAACACTCCTCGCTACTGAGTCCTAAGAGAGACCCCAATATTATGCTGCAGATGCACACACACTGGAGTTAGGCTTTCCATGGGTTGAAGGTGATCTATAGTGTTCACTTGTATCTATTTTTGAGGCCATTGAGAACAAGATAGAATTTAAATTCTAAATATCATTGTCATTTATAAGTTAAGGAAAATAAAATTGGGTTAGTAGTTAACAAGGATTTTGAATGTGAAAAGACGAAACAGAAGTACACAAACTAAATGGCAAAGGCAGAAAACCGAAAGAATAAATACTCAGAAAGAAGTCATAACTGGTGGAAGATAAATGTCAAATACAAATACTACATTTTGGTATGGAGTTCCTTTGGGACCCACAATTAAAGCTTTCAACAAATCCATTCTACTGGAATCCCACTCTAGAGGAAGACTTGTCGATAAGGAAGCTATTTCTTTTTTATTGATACCCAGGTGCTTAGGGTATCTTTGGTATTCTCTGCTTGTTCTATTTTTGTTTATGAAGTATGTGTATGCTTTGTACTGAGATTGTCACTTGTTTCTTGCTGACCCTTGGAGTATTACAGTGCTGACTGAAGATGTAAAAGGTTGTTTTTGATATATCATCCTTTTTTTATTGTGCTCACCTATATTATCAATTCTCTGATGATTTGCTCTTGACCCAGTGAAGTTGTTACTATAAGTGTGACGTGGAAAACTCGCCGCAATCAAGGAACAGTACAGGAATTGGAGTGGATTCAAATTGTTTTTATACATCAAAGCCTTCTTATGTTGATTTGAACAAGTTTCATCTTTGGGGATTTCCTCCACTGAAACAGATGACTGATCTGAATTATCTTCATTGCACTCTGTCATTTCAGTATCTTCCCCATCTGAAACAGATATTATCCGTGGTATGGTATATGTTTGGTTCTGAGCTGCTTCTGCCAATCCCTCGTAGCATTCCAAGAGACATTTTGCAATGCCAACATTAGCTTCTACATTTTTGTCATCAATTCCTCCTGGGAATTTTCTCATGATAATTTTGGATTGATCGTATATGTTCTTCATTTTACCAATTAAAGAACCATCACTTCCAATGTTATGATTGGAACTATCACTTCTGTCACTTTCCAGGCAGGATCCCATCAATATTGAAAGGAGATCCGGATACTGTTTCATAGCTGTCAACAGGGATACCAACTGATGATAGAGCATGTTCCTTGCACATATGTCTAACATGGAATAATTTATCATAAAGTATTCTAAAACTCGATTAAGAATATTTTCCTGACTCAGAAGAACATAGGCTGATAAACCTAAGAAAGGATGAGAGCCATGAGACTGTTCAAATCTAGTACCAGCACTCCAGACAGTTTTCTTCCCATGATTTGTTCTATCAAAAGGGGACCAATAGCCACCCATTGATACTGTATTTTTCTAGTCATGATCAAAATCATGAGGTGCAATGCTAAGGTTGTTGTTAGAGTTAACAGTTACTGGGGTATACTCAATAGAGCTAACATTTATTGTGGTGTAGCCAGAGTTAACAACTTCCGTGGGATAGTCATTAGAGTTACCAGTTTCTGTAGCATACTCATGAAAGTTGACATTTCCAATTGTGTACTCATTAGAGTTGGCATTTACTATTGTATACTGATTAAAGTCGACATTTACTATTGCATAATCTTTAGAGTCGACATTTCCTGCTGCATACTTGTTATAGTTCACATTTCCTGTTGCATACTCGTTAGAGTTAATAGTTTCTTTGGTGTAATTAGTATGAATTGATTCAATATCTGCCATTATCTCATAGATTCTGTAGTTTTCTACTTCCCTATGAACATGACTACCCCTCCTTTCTTTTCTTTCAGACTGGGAATTGGACAACCCACATGTAGCACACCAAGAAAAGTCACATTCTGTAAATACACAAAATACTAGAGAATGAACATTTCCATCCCTTAGTAGACTCTCCAATTGATTTACAGCATCATCAGTATTTTCCTTCCCTATAAAACCTCTATTCAGTATGGAAACTGATGAAAGAAAAGAAAATAGAGGACAAGAATTCAATTATCTATGTACATTTGTGGTAGTTCTTGATGAAGAGGACCATAAAATAACAACTGATTCATCTTCCCTTGCTATCTATATTCATCAAAAAGGAGATAATTCTCTAGATTTAAATTTCCAGTTTACAAGCTTGAAATCATGATTTATTTCCCGACTCTGTTAAAACATAAAAGCAGCATACCTTTTCCTTTGCTGGAAGACATCCTCATAGATAATATTGCCTTCTTCTGTTGACACCTGATACAATTAATCATATCCGACCTCACCATTGAACCGTAAATATTTTTGTAAGCAATCCATAGTGAATTCTCATAGTCTCGCACAGTATCAACATCAAGCAGCTCAACTAAATTTGTTTTACTGAGCTCCATTCCACACCTACCACATAGTAAGAAATATAAATATATTTTCTCAATTATAAAAGTTAAGAAAATTTCTTTTTTTTCTTGAGAAAAAACAGAGTTAACAAGTACAAAATATATGGGGAATACAAGAGATTAACATATCCAAGAAAATCACTGTCATATCAAAGAAATACAGGAGAGAATAATTAACTGGTAAGAAAAGAGAAGATGCTTAAGATTTGTTGAAGAGGACAACCAAGCACTTTTCAGTAGCATTTGTCATGTTAATGGTAGTTGAATCTACTTCACGTATTTTGGCAATATCATTGTCTAATGCAAGTCTTTGAGAACTTTCCTCAAGCACCTCAATGCCCACTCAAATCTTCTAGAATCATTTTTCCTAAGACAATTGTGAGACAGTTGATGTTTTTCCTCCAAAAAGTGTGAGATGGAAGAGAATTGTGAGACAATTGTGGCAAAATATTGTCCTCATATAACTGATGTAAGACAAATTTGCAACAAAAATTAATCATGTAGTTTTGAAGGTAAATTTGTAGTGAAAATTCCTTTTTTGAGGAGTATAAATTAGTTACTTTACTTGGAATGAAAAATACACATATCAATACAACAAGGTCCAAGAAATATGATAACATAAGTTGATCTTTTTCAAAATTTGGTGTGAAAAAACTTAAATGTGTAATCCTGTCTAGATGCATTTCAATTGCCTAAACTCCAACTGCCATGTTTAAGGTCAAAACAGCACAACCAGTCAAAAGTTTCCACAAATGCCTTGTAAGATGCTTATACATTACCTTGGGAATTGCAATTGTACTCTGAGATAAACATATGAGGGTTCTAACATATCCATTGAGTTCTCAATTATAGATGCCACATTAGACTTTAAGTAGACCCTACATATATGATGCTGGCAGTGGGTGACAAAAGTATCATCAGGATTATGATGTTCACATCTGCTGGATGGACCTGATGAAATAAACATAAGAGGTTCAAATAAATAATATGATTCTGATTTTAATCATCTTTCAAATAAATAAACATAAGAGATTCATTATTTTTAAGTCCTGTAAGCAATTGCAAATGTATTATGCATACCTCACCTTTGGAATCAGCAAAATAAATGTACTTTCAAAAACAAGATGCGAGCTAATGTAAAGTGAATCTAAAATATTTATGGTTTGATATTTACTTTGAAACATGATTAGGGGATACCAAAGGCATGGTTCCATACATGCATACAGGCTTAGTACCAGTGCCTTTCTACTTGTAAAATTACCCTTGATTAATAACAATATTCAGCATACATCTTTCAGTTAAAATAATCAATACCTGATCCTAGTGAGGATCTCAAGCCCTACAGAATTTGTCTTCATATAGCTGAAATTGTCATCAATGTTCTTTCTACCCAGCTATGTATTTCGTTTCCTTGTTTGTATGCAGTTTAGGTCAAAGAGAACCTTTAACTAATTAGAAAAACAAAATTTTAGTTCTCTTCATATAGCTGGAATTATTAACAATGTAGGAGATGCACTCTCTTATTCCACTTTATAGCGAAGTAAGGGCATAACTGCCAATCAAATATAGTGCATTTCTCTCCATAATATGTTTACACCAACTCTAATTTATTATGGTTACTTGAATCAGGCAAGAGATGGTATAAGCAATCTACAAAACTACAGACAGAACCTAGTATTTTTCCTTGTCAAAATCAACAAGGACTTAGTATTTTTCCTTGTCAAAAGGAAACAATATGATAGTACATTGAAATTAAACCAAGTAGATCCCTTGTGCCAAATTCAATATTCAAAGAAGGATTCAAAATCCAACCCCATAAAAATGATTTGAAGGAACTCAAATCCAGGGACAATCTGACTTCCTCACACACAGATCATGCAAAAATTCACAAGAAATGCCATTACACACCACTGACTATTCAAAATTCACAAGACATACTAGCAATGTAGTTCATGCTTTCTATCAGGATCTCTAAAATCCAATTCGCTTATGTGGTGGCTATTAGAGCCCGTACCATACATCAGCACAGGAAAAGATTTATTGGTTGTGTCATATACATTTACAATGATGGCCAAGTTGTCTGCAAGCTGATGTAAAAAATTCTATACCAATGACTCTACATCAAAGGCTCCACCCAATTACCTTGAAATATTAGAGGAAATACTTTGATAAGTCATTTTAAGGAAATAACACATCAAACAGAAAAAATAAAGACTTAAAATTGAACAAAAATGGCCAGTATCCATTTCACCTACACAAATTCCTGAAAAACATCAGTCCACTATACAGGAACCAAATCACACTGACTTGGGACATTTGCACTAAAATATGAGCCCAGAAATAAATGTTTTTATGATTGTAAGGAAGAGGGATTTGCAGTTACATTTCTTCTATGTTACAAAATATAATATCTTCTGCAGTTACATTTCTTTAACAGAGAGCACTTTCACCCAAGGCTAGAAAAGGTATCCAACAGTTTGCTGCTTCAGGATACTGTGGCTATGAGGCAACGGGTGGTTCTACCTCTTCTATACCATATAATTTATGAAGGTTGGGCACTTGTTTTCTCTCCAGTGCACCATATTTCCCACATTATTCACCTAGGTTTGTTGATAAACAGGTCTTCAATTATGCCAACCTATTACAAGTTGTCAAAGGATATCCAGCATTACATCACAGGTCAGTTACTATTGTTTCCACCACAAGATTTACTCAGATTGTTCCTTCATTGTTGTTTGGATGCTACTGTTTACACTCAGAACTGAGTTTCATGGTTATTCAAATCCCTTTTACTAATCATATCCCTCAAAATACTTCTCAGACTTGTTTCCTCACCACTGTACTTGTCTACAATGTTACCTGAATTGATAATCACCATGATTTGCTGCTGGTTTCACTTGTATGCATACCCATAACCTACTCAAAACTGCCCAAATTTGAAAAAAAACAAGGTTTTATGACTGTTGACTGCTATTGGAATGCACAGGGACAGGTCTAGCATGCCCAGGATGTCAAAGAATGTTCCCAGACTTGAGATTGAATAAAATTTACTAATCCTTAAAGGTCAGAATATGTCTGCAATATGCTAAGATCATCCTAGAATGAGCCCAGCATGCCTCATCTTTCTCTTTGGAGGCTGCAATATACATCAAATCTACACAGAAGTTGAGATTAAGGGCTGTCTTGTTGCCCATAACTGCTTAATACATGCCCAGATATGAGAAATAGTCTGATCATTGTTGTTTTAAGGGTGAAAATGTTCTCAAAACTACCCAAAAACAACCATAATGTTGTTGCTCGCCCATGCTATACCAAATCATCAGCGACCGGGGTATCATCATCAATGTTGCCAGACTTGAAATTGGCAAAGACAGAGTCAGCGACTCAGGAAAGACTCATTTAAGACTCAGCAAAGAGAAAAAAAACTCAAAATTTAGAAAAACATACCTCTAAAGAAAAAGATAAATTTAGAAATTAAAAGAAGAAATACCAAGTTTGCCAGCTTCCTCAACTTGGCACATTCACCAAAAGCCTTGACTAGAGTGGCCATGTTCTTCTTGGGATCAGGTCGAGCAAGAGACAAAATAATGGGTTTTGAAGGATTGTTCAAAAACTGTGGGATCTATAATAAAAAAAATGCTATTATGCAGTGTGACGACTATAAATTTTCAAGTATATGAAATCTTAAATGGTGGAGAGTAATTAAACCTTGCCCTACCGCTTACCTCACCCTATAAAGGAGACTCAAGAAATTGAGTAGAATCATTATTTGTGTTCTCATCTTGCACTATAACATTGCTAAAGTCCATTCGAGGAGGTATCACTTGCAGGCTACAACAAAGTATATGTATGATGAGAATTTTCCTATGCTTATGACAACATGTACACCTTTCACCCAAGAAGCCCTGGAATAATTATCAATGCAGAATAGGATTTCCACATTCAAGAATGAAACATATTGCCTACAAATTTATATAAGCAGATGTGTGAATGAAAGAATCACATTGAGCCATTACCCCTCGCCTTTTGGAAATTGTTTTTCTAATGAAAGAATCAAACTTTTGCAACACAAATAGAGAGAAGTAAAACTATCACTATAATTATGCATCTTTGCCTGCTGTAATCAAACATGGAACGGAAAAATACACATCGTACATCTTAGGGCTATGTCCTGTAGCTTTTATAAAGAGGAATATTTTAATAATACTAGCCAAATGATTATTAAGATGAATACCAGAACATAGAAATTCAAAGAATTTTCTGTTTTGGGGAATTCCAGAGTATTTTCATAAAATTTTGGGAAATGGAAATCTTGAGGCATGCTTACGTGTGGACCTTAGATGAGTTGTCAATACTTATTTTCTTTATCGAGCTATATCTTTAAATGATGATTTGTAACACGTTCTTCCTTTATTTTTTCTTTCCGATATGAGAAAGGAAATGCAAATTTCAATTTCTGCTATGTTCTACAATTTCGCTTGAAGCTTAGCTAAAATATAGTAGCTTCACCAGAAGCAGCAATTCCTGGGCACTAGAACGAACAGTTCTAGCCATCAGCAGGAAGGTAGCTCTATAGTATGGATTGTAGTTTTGTCAAAGGCCCTTCATACCCATGATTTTATGGTATCCCTGTCAAAGGAGGAATGTTCACTTACTTTACAAACTACTAGTAAAATCCAATTGTGAAAGGAGGTAAAGATGAAAACAGGTGGGAGCCTGGGAGGAAAGATTGCACTGGTTTGTTGTAATTCCAATTTTTCTATGGATAGGTGATTCAAAGGATAAACTTTTGTGAAACATCCAAATGATGGACACAAGTAAAATTGTTCTATATAAAGTTTCTTTGACACATATACCATGGCAACTCAGTATGTATTAAGCAGCAAATAAGCAGGTACAATGTGAGTCTGTTTTGCCTTTAGTACAACACAATTTATTAGGACAATATTAGTACCCTTTAAATGGTATGTTGTGAGGCCTACACCCACTGCAATTGACATGATGGCATGGAGTTGATCCAACATGAAATGGAGAGATTTATATTTCCCTACAATGATATATACTATTAGCATATAGTATCCTAACAAATAAAACCCAGTGACCCCACAGTTTATGTTTCACTTTGGATTTGATTATCCCACTTATTTATAGGGTACATCCATGAAATATTTTTGTCTTTCCCTTTGCTGCATGGCTAGGGTGACATACCTCCATCACAGTGGCAGTTTCATAGGTGGACACTAACTTGGTGATAGTAGGGGCAGTTCGTGGGTTTGATTTTCCCTGTCTGATTTTCAATATGGTATCAGATTCAGGTATTAATATTAATTGCAGATGGCTAAGGCGCTTGAGCCAAACTGTGGCTTGGGGGCAGGTGATAGAGGTAGCAATCCACAATATGAGTTTTAGATCAAACTAGCAAAGGTGCCCATCATGAAAAGGGCATGTAGATCAGCAGTAGATCAGTCCGCTGACCGAGGACAAGCCCATGGTTCAATTGCTAGCTCACTCAATTTTCAACATGGTGTGAGAACCAGAACTTGAGACTGACCGGGGATAGCAGGTCTAAGCTAAAGTACTCCTTAACAGAGTATTTGGAGATGGAAATCTACAACTTGATATCAAAGTAGTTAGGATGCCTGGCATGAAAAGGCCATGAAGGTCAATGCTAAAGCAGCTTGCTGAACAGAGATAGATCACAGGTTATGTTTGCATTTATCAAACTACACCGCAATCAATGAACACATACATTTCTCAGTATATTCTTGCTTTCATAGAAACTAAAAAGAAAAATCAATACGATTAATACTAATATTGCAAATGATCAATTAAACAACTGAGCTATACCATTCATTCACCTCTGCAAGTAGCAGCATGGAGCCAACTGCACTCATTATAAAAATGTACCGCTTTCGATATTCGATTACATAAACCCACTACAAAATCAGGTTGTATGTATCAACAAAACAGGGTAGCAAAACAGGAAATTCAGACATACCCGCAAGAGACCTTCCAAAATCCAGCATGCCCTTGACTATATCTTCCAAAAACCCAAAGGGATGGTGTTTCATAGACCCCCATGTGGTGATTCCGAGAGGATTCATGGTGATGAAAAAATAATCCAACCCTACCCACTTCATTTGTACCCAACATAATTATTCTGAAACATTAATAGCAAGAACACATTACTAGGGTGCTGGGACTTAAAATATATTTCTTATAACTCATTTCATAGATGTTACACTGCACCCATCTGTCTTGTTTTTAAAATTTCACCCAGGGAGAATGTTATTTCTATAGTCCTTATAGCCATTGGCCAATGCCTGCAATATCTTTTGGAATTGGGGTTAAATCATTGCAAATTACTTATATACCAATGTTGCAAACCCATCGTTGCCTTCAACACTTCCTTTAAAATAAACTTGCAGAGTAACTTATGCACTTTGACTCGGATCTATGTGGAACAAGATCTTTCTAGAACAAATATACAAATGTCCTAGCAGATATGATCAAACAACTAGGTTGACCAACTTTGTCACCCATGAATATTTGACAGTATTGTCATGTTGGAGGCTATTTTTCAACAAGGTAGCAATGCTTCTCAAGTCACTTTCCAAAATCTTCTGTTAAACATATGAAATGCAAAACCTGCATTCGAGGTGGAACCTCCTCATGTGAAGACAGATTCCTTTATGTTTTGTGAAGAGAAATACACATTTTAAACATCAATGCATTTATACAACTAACAATTTGGCCACATTGCATGGTAAAAATATGAATCTGTTAAACATACACAGCAATTTGGACAAACTATTACAACTTGATGAAGAAGTCTTATAATACCCATCCTATGGACATGCCTTTGCACCTTCTGGAAAAACTCCTTGTTTAAAGCTTATGCACCCTTGACCCGATCCCTGTCTTGAACTTACTGAATTCCATCCTTGGTTCTTGATCAGTTCAATAAGGCTTTGAGTGAGTTCACTGCAATACCACAAAATGTGGATAACATGGTTGATGGAAAGTGTTCATGGTTTGATGTATATATATATATATACATACATACATACATACATACATATATATATATATATATATATATATATATATATATATATCACAATACAGTAGATGTTGTTTTTTAGATGTTGTAAGAGAAAATGTAAATAAAGGCTCTTTACTTTCATTGCAGTGCAGTCTTCTTAATCAGTTGAATGGAACAGATTTGCAATTATCCAGTAAGTATGAAGCTATAGCAATCCTTAAAAAGCATCTCCCCTCTCAGGAGATTTTATTAAATTTAGATGATGTAAATAAGGTGGATCAGGTTGATGCACTTGTGCCAAATCAAAATTCCATCCACTTAAATAGCTTAATATTGATTACATCTCGAGATAGGATGTTCTCACAAGATCAGGAGTAGAAGAATCATCCATTTATAAGTTAAACGGGCTTAATGAACAACACTCCCGGGAGCTCTTCTGCTGGCATGCCTTCAGGCGGTCCTATCCACCCCCAGAATTTGAAGATTTGAGTGAGAAGTTTGTGAACGCTTGTAATGGATTGCCTCTGTCTTTAAAAGTGTTCGGGGCTCTTGTTTCCATGAAACATCGACATGTCTTTTTGGCATCAGCAATTGGACAAACTTCTCAAAACACTTCCCAGTGAGATACAAGAAAGGCTTCGAATTAGTGACGAAGCCCTCGAGAGCGACGAAAAACAGATGTTTTTAGATATTGCATGTTTTTTCTTAGGAGAAAATAGGGATACGGCCATCACAATATGGAATGGCT
>LPNX010130928.1:117288-159144 GCA_001517045.1 Pseudotsuga menziesii
ATAATGTCCTTATGATAATAATTATAATAAATGTTATCATGTTAGTTTTAATAATAAAAATATTTTAAAATTTTAATGATTAAAAAATTAATAAAATTAATTAATCCATTTATATTTAATTTGAAATTATAACATAAAGTGTAAAACTATATTATGAAGCATTTTTTTAACAAATTATTAACATTGATTTTTTACATATATATTTTTTATTTATAATTTTTTTGGTTGCAAGGACTGGAAATAATTTTTTTAGATAAGTATTTATATTATAAAAATATTTTCAAAATGTATAAATATTTGATTAATAATTTATTTTTGTCTATAAAAAAATATTAGAATAATTTATGCTTCAACTAATAAATTAAAAGAATTTATGCACCACCATTCACTTATTAAGTTAATATGATATATTATTTATTCACAACTATTTTATTGCCAAAAATTAATATACATTAAAATCAACAAAAAAAATTAAAAGAATTTATACACAAGTGTTGACTTATTTAGTTAATAGGATATATTATTTGCTCCTAACTTTTTTATTGCAAAAAAAAATATACATAACTTTTTTATTGCTAAAAACAATATACATTAAAATCTTATATATTAATATGACATATTTTTATAATGTATAAATATTTCTTTAATAATTTATTTAAGAATAAATTAAGTCTTATATTATTTTCTATAAGAGATTTAACTATAACATTCATTTACAATAAAATGAATATATCAAAAAAAATTATGATTTTGATATTAATTTATTTTAATAATGCAATAAATATTATAGTAATATTGTTAAAATTTTACATGTAAATAAATCTCAATTAAATCAGATTAAAATTAAATTGATAAGGAATGTACTAAATATAAAAAGTCAACATAAATTAAAAAAATAACTCCTAAAAATAATTTTTTTGTTTAATTTCATTTATAAATTCAAGACAAATAAATGCTAAAGGACAATAATTTTTTTGGAATTTAAAATGAATCTTAGTCACATCATTTTAGAGTTATTTTATTAATTTTATTTATAATCAATTTAGAAAAGTAACTCAACCATGGTTATTTTTATTATGCATAAAACCTAGTGTAGGAGGTGAGTTGTCATATATAGCTACCCCATAAAACCCCCAACTCATAATATTTTAATATATCTTATATTTTTGCAGTACATCTCTTAGGAGGCCCATTTTTTACCTCAAATTCTCTCTAATGCCAGTGGAGACCCAGTTCCAAAGATTTGTCAAAGCAGGGGCACAACAAGGTCAGCCAAAGAAGGCAAAAAGCACAAACACGTCAATGGCTGAAAATGTTGTGGATCTCGTGTCTACAACTCCACCCCCATCTCCCACCAAAATAATGCAAGAGCTAATTCTAGAACCTCCTTCCATAAGCCCAATCGACATATGCAATAATGCTATGTCGGAGACCTTGAAGGAAAAGTTTGACCATGACAAAGACCTCCAAGCATACATTGAAAAATTGCCTAAGTTAATCACTTCGGCACAAAAGATCTCCACCAAATCCCCTTTGTTCGAAGTTGGCGAATCCAGACTACCCGCTCCCCAACCTGGCCAAGTACCCCAGAGGTCGAGGACTGTGGCAGTTATAAGTTTGATGTTTCAAAGAAACCCCGACAAAGAAGCTATCATTGTCACAAGTCAGACTACATCTATCATCTCGACCATCCCTGAACCCCACCCACTAGCCTCTGAACCAACCGGAGATGAAGAAGGAGAAAACATGGAGGAAATAAATTGAGAAATCGACCAACTATTCTCTCAACTTCAAGAAGATTCACCACCAAAGATCCACAACCTATCACCCAACCATACCTTCGGCAACCCAATCACACCCGACCATTCACCAATGCCATCACCACCCCCCCCAGCCCAGAACATGTACTCAAACCAACTACATCAGAACCACCTCCGCCACAACCATTAGCACCAACCGCATCCACATCTGGACCCTCTATATCCAACCAACCAGATACACAACCAGCTGCAGCAGTCATCCAACCGACCCAACCAGAAATACCATCAACCACTGCTAGCCAGCAACCAAACAATATAATTTTGACTCTTGCCAGTATACAGGTGCCAAAGCAAGCACAGAAGCAAAAACACAAGAAAAAGAAAGAGAAAAAAACCAAGGGGACCATCAAGGACAGATGACAATGGTCCATGTCAGTCAACTTGGATCGACCACTGCAGTCGATGCAACCAAGCTTAGGGATGGAGAATTAGGGTAGCTCTTGGAAACACTGGCAATAGAAGCGAAAACAAGGAGCCAGAACAGATGTAAGGAGCTTGATAGCAATGAAAAAAACAATTCAAGTTCTGTAACAAATGCAAAAATCTTGTGCAATCTGTGATACCTAGACCGACAGAGGATGACACCAAAAATCCCTTAGAAAGAGCTTATCAGTTGTTTTAGAGTATGGTGTCTATGCTACAAGCACAGATGCAGGACACAAGAGAGGAGCAGAAAGAAGAAACAGCTCGATTGTTGATGCAACATCATACAGCTTTTGCAGAAGCATACAAGGTACTCCAAGATCACATGGAGGAGTCGGTTATTACGAAAGAAGTAATAAGAGACTGGCCCGCTTATTATGGGTAAGTTTATCAGCAAACCTGGTAGACCTGACAAGAAATCCGAGCGCCAGAGAAGAGGAAAAGCATAAAGGAAGCACTTAGAAGCACAATTGAAAATCAAATAGTGCTTGAAATAGCCAAATTACAAAAGCAAGAGAGACAAGCACATTAGTGGGTGCAGCAAGCAATTCCAAGTTTAGAAAATTTAGACATCATCTGCCCACATATGAAACAACGTTTTGAAACTGTAGAGAAAAAGGACTAGTTTATGGGTCCCGACATGGAAAAAATAGCAGAGATTTCCATTCAAGAAAAAATGTCGATATTATCAAGTATGAATACATTAACCATCAACATACAAAAAGTACTGCAAAGTTGGATGGAATTGCAACATTAGCTAGCAGTAATAGTGGAAGATCAACCATCAGACTTCATAGCCCATGAAGATCAAACACAGAAATAACTTCTTAGGATAGGCAAAGAAATTTTTGTACCTCCTTGTTTCTTCGGGACAAAGAAATGTTTTGTTCATGGGGGAGATGTTGGAGGAGCAAGTCAGTCAAGCCAACTAGAACTATAGCCGACTAAGTCTATCAACCGACTAATTAGAGATTAGTTCGGCCACATAAGGTCGTGTCAGTTGACCGAGCCGATAGGTAGTTATTTGTAACTATTTTGTAATTCATATATATTAGGTTGTTGAGCCAGATGAAAACTCGGTTCAGTTCCTTGTATTGTATGGAACCTTTCGTTATAATATAATCAGTTATTGTGCCTACTTGTTCTCGTCTCTTGTTGCTGCCATGTATGTATGCTTTTAATGTGTATTATTGGTAACCCTATGTGATCTGTGAGATTACAACAACTATCAAAAACTCATTTAAGACATGAAAAGAAAACATTATGGAAGTAATAACAAGAAATACATTCAAATGAGAAGGAAAAAACATACGATAACATAAACAACACAATAATATTTTCAAAATACCATCTTTGGCTCTATAATTTTATTAAATATAAGTCTCAAAATACAATGCTCAACTCCCATGGGTTCCAACACTTTTTTCATTACAATAACTGGTTCTTGTACAAATTGCTTCATGAGCTAAAATAACAAACTAATAAAATTAGGCATAACCTCCTTTATATGTGTCATCTGCACTTATTAACTACTAACTTATTTTGAAAATTAAACTAAGTCCCTAACTAACTAATTTTCCAGAAATAACTCTTCCATGATCTTCAAAATATCTTCAAGCATGCAGTGTATATGTGGATCTTCCATATTTTTTTACTGATTCCATTAATCCATAGAAGGAAAGTACAGGGTGGGAATTTCCTTTGCTAGTACATGCATATCCACATGATCCCTATACGAGTAGTCTAGAAAATGTGCATATGTGGCCTTGAAAGAAAAAACCATCTAAAAAGCATCTTCCATATTGTCCACGATTGTTTTTCCTGATAATGATTGTTGCATGTCTGCAAATTTAGTATGGCCTAACCTTCATTCAATTAACCTCTCCTGATACTCTTTCTATGACAGCATGCCACTTTTCACTTCCCAAAAGAAAGTCAGTCCCTTCTTAAACAAAGGATCAAACATTTCCATAAATAGCTTTATCTGATGTGTCATGATATCTATCTTAGCTTTTACTGTATCCAAATGTTGATGTTTATTGAAAAAATTTCTATCCCAAGTTATAATAGATATTCTATCATTAATATTGAAAGTGTTCAATTCCTCCTTTGTTAACCCATTTAGAAAATCTATAGTCTTTTTGGCATAATCTATGTGTTTTTTATTCAATCTTTCCTTCACTATTGTCACACTCCGCTTGGCTAATTGAATCACCATTTCCTTGTCAAAAATGTGGTCTAGATAGTGCCTGAATTTAGTTTCCTATGATATGAGTGCATCCCAAATTATGTTATTTTCTCCTTGCATAGGAAACTTCCCTGTAACCTGTTTTGTTAACTTGTCATTTTTATTCTATAATTCCTGACATTTTCCTTCCCATGATTTTCTTTCTTGTTCTTTCTTTAAAGATAAAATCACCAAATTTTTGTTTTGCTTCCTTAGCACCACAAACTATAACTCCTTAAAACTAACTTATTACATTTCCTTGACAAGAGGTTGCTAACCAGATTCTGTAGAAGGAGGAATTATTCTATTTTGAAGCTCCTTTTGTTTTTCTTGCAACTTCTTTTCCAGTTCTTCATATGTGTTCTTGAGATCCTTTTCATTTTCCACTAGAATAGAAATATATCTTTCCAACTATTTTTCCTTCTCTATAAATTCCAATAATGTTGCTGTGCAATCAGTTAACTCACCATTCAAATCCTCTTTTTCCTCAGAAGCTTGTATCAATTGAGTGGATTGGATCTTTAGCTTCTTCTTCAATAATTGAATGGTTCTCTCTTTTTCATTCAACAATTTTTGAGTTACATCCCCTTTGTTTTCTTGACTATCATCAGCCAACAACTCTGTTTGTAACTTTTTGATTTGTTGTTGTTGGACTTTGTTTTCCACTTTCACCTTCCTAATCTGATTTTGAATTTTACTTTTTTTGGATCACACTCTAGATACTTTCAATTTTTCATTTAACAAATTAGTGTATATAATATTGCAATCTTGTTTGTTCAAATTAATCATGTCAGAAATGGGTATATTTTACAAGATCATCTTCATTTCAACAACCTTATTATTTGTTGCTATTGCGGAATTCAATGTATTATGAGTATGATCCCTAACAGTCACTAGGGATACATCTGTACTAGAAATTTGTTTGACCTATGCATATAATTTTAGAGCTTCATATGAAGACACCTCCTTATCATATTTATATTTATCAAATAACTCATATATATTCTTGAATTGCAAGGTGGAATCAGTGGGTATTTCAGAAAAAAACATATTCTTTAAATTCAAATGCAGGACCTTTCACCTTCATTTGCTTCTTGTTTTTACCCTTGACCTCTGTTATTTTAACAAGTTGTCGTACTTCTTCAACCTTTTACTTTTTATGTGTTCTTGTTGTATCTTCTACCTCTATTTCCTTGGCATCAGAGAAGTCTCTTTTATTTTTTTTTCTCAAAGAAGATGGTTATTGGTGTAATTATTTCTACTGATGGAACCATTCTAGAAGGACCAGGTTGTAATGAGATGACATTAGAGGAAATTTCAACTCAAAATGGGCTTTTTAACTTTAACTCAAATTCCATGTCATTATGTGTTAGCCAATGAAGTTGCTTTAAATTTGAAACACTGTATAGGTCTTAAACACATTTTTAATATAAATTTGGGGATAGGTATCATAAAAAAAACTACTTTTTTGTTTGTATTTTTGACATATCTACCCATGTTTTTACTCAAATTTCAATCAAGAGAGCTCATTAGATGTGAAACTAAATTATGCATCCAACAAGTACCCACTCAACATACTTTTGACGGACCCCTCTACCCCAAAAGCAAGAAATACCTAAAAAAATGTGATGATGATGTCATCATCACATTTTTTTAGGTATTTCTTCCTTTTGGGGTAGCGGGGTCCATCAAAAGTATGTCGAGTGGGTACTCATTGAATGCAGAATTTAGTTTCGCATATAATGAGATCTCCCGATCGAAATTTGAGTAAAAACATGGGTAGATATGTCGAAAATAAAAACAAAAAAGTAGTTTTTTTTTTCTTCCTCCAAAATCAATAAATATTATTTTATTAATTTTTTTTAGGAGGCCCATTTTGAGTTGAAATTTCCTCTAATGACTCCTTCACTTAAGAAGTGGAATCCTCTTGCATATCTACATCCCTCTGGCTCTCATGAGGGAAGTCAATCCAGTTTGCAGTCTCAAATAGAAATGCAACCTCAAAATGCACAAAGGGCTCATTCTTGTTTACTTCCCTCCTAATAGAAATGATATGATAGGGATCATAGTTTATGGAAACATCACTTTGAAATAATATTTTATAGAATACATGTTCTTAATGATAAATGGGCCTATAACCCATGGAAAATTGATCTCTAAATACTTCTTGAAGTTAAGAAAATGTTCATTTTCTACTATCATCTTTTTCAAGACTACATGAAAAATGTAGGGCTAATGAACAAACCTATATACTCTGATTATTATATCCTATTCCAACAGAAACCAGTCTCCAATTTTCTTTTCATTAGAGAAATATAGCATGTCCTTCATATGTGGTAAAACCCTCGCCAATTTCTTTGAAAAACATGCATTATAAACTTCTGACATAACAAAATTCATATATCTTCTATAATCCCTGTTCATTTCATCTGTAAGTACCATTTCAGGTGGTTCCAAGTTTTTTTCATGATAGAAATAATTTAATCAAATATACATCATAGCATCTTTACTAGTGGAGGGAAGTGAGTGGAAGGGACATGGAGAACCTGATCTATGTTGGATTATGGATCATGTGTCGCAGATGAACTACAAGGGATATAATATGAAGTACAACTCCTCAATAATGGTTGAGGTACAAATAATGTACAATGAATAATGAGCCATGAATCTCCATGCTCGTATCAATATCCCAGTATACATATATGGTAAGGTACATAAGGGGGCCTAAATAATACAAAATAACTAATGTATACATCATGGTGTTCCAATGGCGACTGGTACATCGACTAATATGGTGGTCCAAATGAATTATAATCCGTACATATAAAACAGGAAATAATGGAATGCACTTGGGGTGCAAGATTATGACTAATGTTCTTGAATGTCTAATCAACTTGTAATACTTAGGCCATAGGGCATGTGAAATTCAAATGTATGATACACTACAAATGGAACTCTATGCACTGGGAAGTGGAAAGGGATTCCAAACACTAACTCCAATGTATCCTAGAAACCCTAAGGAACATTAAAATGATTTTATTCCAAAGTGACTTGCCAATATGCTAGCCTTAAGTGACATTTGCAGTCTTTGACAAAGTAATGATGAGATCAATGCCATATATGAATCTCAATGATGTGATTAAGGAGATGATTTCATGCATGTGAGAAGAAAACACGTAAGAGGGACATCAGGTTTCCCTTCCAAATGCTCAGTAGGATCTCTCTGATGATGGTGGTGAGGCCAAGGTGTAGGGACCTATGGCACTATTCTATGGAATATATGTGTTTTCTTTTACACACAAATACCTTGAACTACCAACGAGACAATGGGTCCTTGATAGGAGAGTGAGGTGTACATGCATAATGTAATTGGAACAATATGTTGGACTGATATAATATAGATTGGTATGAGGGTCAATCATAAATGGGACTAAAATTTATTTTGTTAAGAGTATGACTACAGGGATGACCTAACAACATTTGAAACTAATTGTGTCGGGGGGGGCATAGTTGGATCAAGAGGGAGGATTTTCATACTAAGTATGGATACAACATGATGAGCTATAATGGGGGAATAAAATGGATATCAATGGAGGAGAAATCAATGGTGACTCCAATGGTGACTCATTTCATAGTTCTCAAAACAAAGGTGACTAGGATTGTTGCTAATAGAAGGCACTAAATGTGCACTATAGGGATGCTAAGAAGCATCATTTTGGTCCTCCTTCGAGATTTAATGAGCTTAAAGAAGGTGTATCGGTATGCTCGACATGGTACTGTCTCATTGGTTTTAACAAGCATAGGTCAATCGATGCTCGTCGATGTTTTAAATTTTATAGAGTCTGAAAATAGGAAGAACACTCTTTTTTTAAAGTTAGTCTCCAAGACCGAAAAAAAAAGAATAAAAGGGTGTAATGGATAACTCTTATAGATAAAAGAAACTAAACCATTCCATTTCCATAAATAGTCCATCTAGCCCCAAAACAGGGTAAACTTATATCAGATAAATGTTCTTTGACATACTTTAATGAGTCTTAAATGAACAAGATAACTCGATAATATTTTAATTGTTTAAGGAGTTAGAAAAGAGATTAATAAAAACTCCAAGATGGGAGTCCAGGGGGGAATAGACAATAAGTGATGATATGACAAAATATATGAGGCTTCAACTCAATATGTCAAACTATATGGACTATCGATCCTAAGGGGGTTTGAAAGGCATGGATTCCAAATACAAGGGGTTGTAAGAAATTGTCATTCATGTAAAGGAAGGATCTATTGCAAGAAAGGGAAAATGTAAGGGCTGGTTGGGTAGGTCCACTTAGTTGGAAAGTGCAAGGTCCAATAGGAGAAAGGAAGAATGACTAGGGAAATGAAACAACTTGAAAAAGGTAAGGATTCCCTACATGTAGTCAAGCAGTTATGCCTGTAGAATTGGTCGATACCATAATAAGACGTACAACTGCAACCTTTAGCTATACAAAAAATAAGGAGAACTGAGCATAAATGTGCATCTAGAATGTAAATAATGCATACAAATACATATAATGCATGAATCATATGATGGCATGCAAATCAAGGAAGACTAACCAAGTGTCCCAACAAAAGGTCAATGATCTTGAGAAAAAGTCCAAATAATCATGAAAGGCACAAAATATAGATTCTAGCGATGTGAATGGTGCAAAAAATAGATGTAGAATGACATGTGACTCAAGAAATAGTTAAGATCACTAATGTAAAAAAGTGACCAGGGTGAAGATCCTACCCCCATGATATGGGCATGGGATTTTTTTATTATGGATGACATATGTGTGGTGATGAGTGATGGGCTCATTAAAGTATCGAGATATATGTGACATGGAATGGTCAAAATAAGTGAGTATACCCCCTATTATAGGGTTGAGGTAGTCGACCATGCCCACTAGTCCAAGGGTGTCAACAGAATGTAGATTATCTCATGAATAAATATTGACTAGATAATGACAAACTATTGGAATAGGGGTGTATGAGGATGGCTATAGCCATGGTGGAAAATTATCTTAGTGATATGATGATTGGTGATTCATTGCTTAGGGTGAATGCCCCTAGTATTGCCAACGTGAATAATGAGTATGAGGAGGAAAGTATGGATTCATTCCCCCATTCTATTGGAATCATACGTTCTCATCAATTCGAAAGGGTTAAACAAGTAGGTTAGAGGGACTCATTTTCATCGACACACTCATAATGGTATGGGATGATGAGAAAGTATCATATGAGGATGAGATGAAATAAATGGTTTTTTTACTGTACAACATCATCAGTCATTCCCAAGAGTTTTGAGTAATATCAAGTTGGGATTCTGAGTCATATAAAGTCATATGTATCCTCATATGGTTGAGGTGGTGATGCATGTACTATTGATATTTTGTTTGTATAAATTCAAATACTTGTGAGTAATATCAAGTAAAGTATTCTAATATATGGTACTCTATGATATTGACCTCTAGTTATGGATATGAGATTGTGAGTAATATGAAGATGAGACTTCTAAGTAATATCAATATTGTATACTTGTGAGTAATATCAATTCCTACCAATATCATCATTTATTGAGGTGGTAAACTTTACTTGGTAAAGTGGAAATACTATGTGATATATTTTTATTCATGGTCATTGAGTGCTATGATTCTCCTTTAGGACTTAGCTACCCCTAGAGTTAATTACTTTAGCATATGACTATATCGATTGGGGTATTATATATCATCATCAATATGTATGGATTAATTATTTCGAGTATGATATGATAAGATGGATAAATAATACACATATGGACCATGCATTAATTATTTAATGATAATTAGATAAAGCATAAAGAAAGATAATTTGAATTGTCGATGCAAATGTCTGAGAAAACTCAAGTTATAAAACTTAGTAAATATGAATGGATTAATCAATGCCTCGGTCTAGGAATCAATTGAACTATTAATGAATATCATGAGTTAAGTAAAGAATATCTTAATGTTCATCGATCAACATGCACCAGTTAACTAAAGAGGTCCATGAAAAAGTTAATAATATAAATTGTGCATGGATGGCACTAAGAGTGAAGCACTGATGACACTTAAGTTAGTTTGTTACCTAAGTGACCGATAGTTAGTTAAAGATTGAGTTCAGTTCACATTCAGTTAACATTTAGTTCAAGTCATTTAAAAACAGGGGATCATTCAAAGCAAGGGTGTGCACACTAAAGAGGAGAATATTTTTTTCATGTCAATAATGAAGAAAGAGATAATCCTTTCACTACAAAGACTCTCTTCCATGTAAGTGAATAAATGAAACCAACATTCTCTGCAAGGATGCAGAGATCAAGAGGGATCCCACACAAATCTATAAAATATAAGTACTTTATATTTTGATTGTTATATGATGTTATAAATCAAATCTAATGGTTTTTTTACTATGTTTCATGATTTTCATATACATATCTATATTACTAGACATTGGAATTGTGTTGAGCATATACATTATTGTTTGTCTTTATTTAGCATATTGTCATTCTCATGAGTCCATATTATGTTCTATGATATAGGAAGAATATAAGACTTATGTAGGACTAATATATACTTATATATCACTGATATAAATATGGAATTTTCCTTCATAATACATGATATAGAGGGATGCATGCTTGCTTCATGAGATGTGAACATAGGACTGCATGATTGGTCATAATATATCAGACAAAGGGATTCATGCTTGATTCATGAGATATGTATGGGGATGAATATTTCCTTAATAAAATATAAATTCTTGAACTTATATAGGACTGATATAGGGTTACCAAAATCACATAAGATATGAATGGGTTTATGTCAAAACATTGATTTAGTTTATGTACATAACTCTATGAACCATTTCCAGTATGTTGAAAGTTTTCATGTGATTATATTTCTTGGTCATGTAATGTTAGTAATAATTTGATATTTTTTATTATAGGGAAAAACATATTCCCTAACCTAAAATAAGATAATGACATGGATTCATTCATATGGATGATCCTAAAAACGAGAATACTGGAAGATTCCTATGTTTCATAGGAAGCAGAAAGAATATAATCCCTAATTCTATTCATAGATATGAAAAGACTCCTATGGGTAATGTATTTATATTAATTATATTCATATACGTGTTATATATAGAGGATTATGAGTCTCCATGATGGAGAACTCAAATTTATGATTCTCACATCCTAGATGTTGAGACGGAGAAGCTAGATTTGCTAGATCTCAGAAAAAAATAGTGGATTGGGTTAAATTAACCTTTTGCTATGTAGAAACCATGTATGGTACTTCTAATCAAAAGGAGTATATATGTAATAATTTTCAATGATTCTTAAGTTTAGAGGCATAATAGTGTTTGGATAATATTTCTCTTTTGTTGAGGAATAATGTTTAGTAGAGTTCTTTAAAGGAGTCAAGAACAATCGATTGTAAATCCATGACCACACACATAAAGATAAATATGATTCTTATTTATATCTATAGGATTTCATAGATATTATATATATCCATACAAGTCCTAGGATCAGTTACATGCTTTATAGTTACTATATAGACATGTACAACAAAGCATGTGTTGTGTTACATACTTGGTACAGGAGTATGTGGATTCATACATGTCATGGTTAGTAAAAGTAAGTTACACAGATATGTGTATTGTGAATAGTTCAGTGATAAAAAAATATCACATCAAAGATGTTTCTCTATATAGGGCATATTTTAAAGAGGTTAATATGTACAAAGTTCCTAGTTAGTTATATCTCAAACATGGTACAGAAAGGAGTTGTGTAACTCGTCTACATCTTCACAGATGGGAAGAATCACTAGCATATATACTTAGCCTCTGTACAAAACAAGATTAGTATAGTATAAAATACTCCTCTAGTTGAAGAGAGAGGATTGATGTATCATTACAGGAAGCAACAACTAAAAGTACCAAAAATAGTCATTCATGGTACTGTTGAAGCCCCGACTATGTATGTGGCTGATAAGGGTGTCTAGAGGCTTACAACACACGGAGAAAACCCATCCAAAGGCTCTGAGAAATCCCACACAAGTATTGCTTTATCCTCGAGCTGTTTGGGATAGTGATCTCCCATGGATACTTTTGTAGCTTCCGCTAGCTTGTTTGGGTTTGATCCACAGAGGATCTGTTTCCCAAAGTGGAAAACAAGGTAGTTAAAAAAAATGAAAGGAAAACTAAAACCTATCTAGGAAAGGAAAACCTAATCTAAATGTAAAATACTTGGTAAAGGATGTTGAATTGATTACAAGTTTTCTTAAGGTGTCTGAAGAACATGTAAATCACCACATTGATAGAAATGTAAATGTGATGACAATATTCTTACTCAAATCACAATTTTTTAATGAATATTAAATAAAATAAATTCAATATTAAGTCATTCAAGGTAACCTTCATGTGCACATGTTAGTTGAAAAAATAACATATAAGTTGTAAGAATTTCACTATTAAATCACGTGCAGAAATAGATAAAGACAATTAAAGAATAAATTCCTTAGAGCTCTATTAGTGTATTAACCAGTAACTAAGAGAAATATCACTTATAATCAAACACATTAATCAATTACAAATGAATCACAGCACCATCTAATCATTTGGAATAAGGAAATTAACATCTTCCAAAGAAATTAAATCAAATCAAACACAAGAGATAAGAAACAACAAAACTGTATTTATTTAGAATTTTGTAATAAATTACATATACCTTAGGGAAAATAGAGGTGTTGCTAAGTATCCTGTCTAATATTCCTTCCTCCAAAGGTCAAAATTCCTTGGTACATTCGAGAACAACCTCTTAAATAATTATTACAAAGAATGGATTTCCTTCTAAATGGGATAAAAAAAACTAAGCATAACTAAAATCCCATAAAATCTCTCCAAACTTTCCAAATATGTAGCAATTCCTCGATATCAAGGTAATTGGTGGATTCAATGCCAAGCTGGGAATTGCACTTGTGATTTTCAATCTCATTTTTTTCTAGTTTATGCCAAAATTGAATAAATATTTGGATCTTTCCTTCCACCGCAAATGGTCGTTTGATAAATTGATCTACATCATGTATGTTGACATGTTTAAGCTTCTTGATATTCTCCTCCTCTTCATCTCTTCGCTGCTCCACTTGCTCAATCATCAGTCCTGGTGGACATGATTTTTCAATAAGTACCATTGCAGGAAAGGATAATTCATCCATGATGTTATCTGCTACAAATGGCTTGCTCTTTCTTTACGGATTCAGCAATGGTTTCATCCAAGTCTTCCCAAGCTCTTAAGATAGTTATGAATTTCTTGAATTGGAATTTAGTAAGGAAGGTGACATTATCTTGTTTATCTTTCATGTATATTTGCCAGTCTATGACCTCATCATAAGCCTTGGAAGCTTGCTGCCTCTTTTCAACTAAATCTTCCAGAACAATAGACATTTTGTCAAAAGTCATATGAGTTTCAAAAATATTATCTAAGGTTTTAAACAAATCACTTACCAAACCATGGTGTTCCCTGTTATTTCAAATAGATAGCTCTTTGAATTCTTCCTCATAAAATTTAGAAAACAAGGATGAAGTTGCACTTGCAGTTGCATATTGATATTGTTTTTCTAACAAGGCTACCTTTTTCACCAAAGTGGAATTAGTGGTATTTTCCCTCCTTAGCTCATCTTGAAGAGAAACATTCTTCATTTGAAGTTCATCATACCTGTCTCTATGTTGTCTCTTGATTTGTTCCAGTTACTCCTTGAGGATAACAATTTCTACCTTCTGCTTGTCAAATTCTCTGTTCAAAGTCTTAACAGCATCAAAATTGGTGCTTGTAAAAGCTCCTAAAACAAATGTAGCATCTGTGGTGTCCACCTATGGTTCACATGATCGTTTTTTCCATACAACCTCATCGGCACAAGATATGTCCATATCACTCTAATCCCTGCTCCTCTTCTTACCCCTCTTCACCACTGATTTATTATCTTTACTGTAACGATATTCTCCCTCAGATATCACAAAATATTCATTGAACTAATCCCTCATCTCATCAATGGGGGGGTATATTAATTCCTGTGGATATCAGAGAGGAAGTTTGCATTGTAGTCTGAGAAGGAATGGTCATAGTAATATGAGAAGTGGATAGAGAGGAAGTAAAACTTTGAGTAAGAGTTACTTCAGGGGTTGAATAAATGTTAGGAACAAAAGTTTCAATAAATGAAACTTGCAGTGTAGTGGTTCTAGGTGATGAAGGTGATAATGCTGAGGTTTTCTCATGCATAGGGGATGATATTGAGCTGAAAGAAGGAATATGCAGTGGCATTTTGAAAATTGAAGGCACAATAGATGATGAAATGGGCATATCCACAAGAGCAGGTGTAATAGATTTAGGTAAACATGTAGCATCTTGATAAAGCTGAGACATAAAGGGTGTCACAATAGGACCAGTAGATAATGAGGATAAAGTTGTGATTGATGAGAGAAGTAAGGTTGAAGTTGATGGGAAAGGATGGGATGAATGTTGTGCTTGTGTGGGAGGTGACAAATATTTTCCATTTCTACCATTTAACAGATTGATAAGATCATGTAAATCATTACCATTACCAGCTTCTACAGTGACAGGCACAAGATAAATCCTTTCATTCTCCTCCTATGAATGTGTCAAGTCTATGGTAGAGGTAGGTACAGAAGAAACTATAAACTTTAACCTTTCGAAATGTTTCTCTTCAATCTAAGTTTCTTCATATTGAGTTTTCTTAGCAACAGTAATTACCTGAGCAACTTAATCTGGATGAGGAGTAGTAATTTCTTGAGTGTCTAGTGTTGAATTCATTTTGCTCAGCTTCTATTTGATCTACTCTGAAGTATGTAGATAGACCTTAACTTGCTAATCAACATATTCTTGTTTGATTTCTTCCATGGGGCATTTCCCTTTGTCTGTAACTGGATTCGTTTCCATGGGTATTATCTTGGCAGCTAGAGCCTCCTTTTCTTCCTTGTCTTTCATTACCTTTTCTTGAATGTCTAGTTCCATATCTCTATACTGTCCAACCCTATCCCTGATTTCCTTCTGGTACTACAGGATGTGACTTTATTCTTCTTTTCTTTTATCCTTGACCGGAACTTCAGAAAAAGTGTCAACCCCCTTATAGATGAAGTCATCTGAGGTTTCCTCATGAGTGTACCCTGTTTTAAAGTGATTCTTCTTAAGGTAGAAATCAACAATCCCCTTGCGATCATGCTGCCTTTTACTAGCAAAACCCATTTTGAGTGACACTATGTGGTCACTGAGTTCTACCCCCAAGTAGAAGTAGGTATGCTCAAGGAACTGAGGTTTAGAGGAAATTTGGGCTAGACTTTCCTCTTAGGTTCTGCACATTTCTTATAAATCCCTTAAGTGATTGGCTAGAATGAAATTGCTTCAAGGAATAACCTGTCAGGTACCACCTTAGGCAACATATGAGAAGCATTGCTACCAAAAATTCTGGTATAGGTGAATTAATCACCGACGTACCAATCTCCCATTGTTGCTATGAGGGTTTTGGCTTCAGGAGAGAACATAGGTGCTTCATTGTTAAAAATTATGACATAAACTCAGTCGAAAAAACTCTCACAGATGTCATAGAACTTGGTTACATAATTAGAGTCCCATAAATCCAAATGGTAAATGTGTACCGGTGGAGCTGGTAATACCCAATCCCACCCCATATTTGGGTATTAGAACTCGATGCAAAAGATATCCATAATGAAGGAAGATAAGAAGAAGTTCGGATTCTTCCTCGCAGTTGCTTTCTGGAATTTTTGTATGGAAATCTTAAGTTCTAATGATAGGATTACAGCCCAGGGGAGGGATTCACCTATAATTATGACAGGGTGGGAAATGGGGGCCCATTCTTCTTTGAATTAAGAACAATTGGGAAGACCGTAGAGCCTACATATCATGTTGTGAGCAAGGAATAAGGTTCTTTGAACCATTCAATGGGGTAAAGTTCATCGTTTCTCTGGGAAAACTTACGCGGTTTAGCCATCCAGGATTTCAGCATTTGGTCAAAATTGAACCTAGACTTCATAGCTTTAGTAGAATCTGCATCAAGGAGATGCTTAAAAGGTTTGAGGGCATAATTTTTCATAAAAGTTTCAGAGCGCAAATTGGCCAATTGCAATCCAGTGCTAGTGTTAAAGAAATGGTCTTTTGAATTAGTGTGGTTTAAAATCCATATGACTGCATCATTATAAGGGAGGATAGTTGGTCTCATAACAATCATGTGTATACCAGAATCCCTAATTCTCTAATTAATGAGTCGGTCATTCTAAAGGTTTGAAAGTTCATTGTTGTCAAAAATGGAGTAAACTTGAGACCAAAATTGGGGTCTCTGGTAAGCATTTCCTTCTGGACATTTTTCCTTTGGGTAATTTGGCGTGTTTTGGATGTTACCATGTTCTATTTAGTATGTTAACCAAAGATTTAAAACTAACTTATATAGAAACACTGTAAAAAATTCAAATTTGGAAAGGTGACTTGATAACCAACGTGAAACAAGAGTGAATGCTGGAAAAAGAGCTCGGTAAAAATATGAAGGTAAATTCTCATAGAGCAACAAGTTACAGCAGTAAAAACAGTGAAGAAACCATAAATAAGACCAGCATACATATACTTTGTGGGAAATGATTCAGTCCATAGGATGGGGGTGAAAACAACGGTCGAGATTAGATTTTGCGAGGTGTGGGATTAAAAATAAAATTAAAATTTTTATTAATTAGTTCATAACCTGCATTCCGCATTTTGAGGGATGCGGGGTGTAGAATAAGAAAACAACAAAAATTTATTCAATCCTCTCTGCATCCGGCATTCCTTATTTTGTGGGATGCGGGTTGTAGAAACACGCAAACCAAATAATATAACGAAGGACAGCCCACTCCCCACATTCTGAATTTCTACGTGATGCAGGTTGCGGGTTTCCCCAATCATAACTATCAAAAATCTTCTGCATCTCGCATTCCACATTTTGTGGGATGAAATTTTTTTATTTCATTTAACATTAAAAAATCCCACATTCTGCAACTTGTAGGACACAGGATGCAGGTTGCAGAATTGAAAATCAATCCCAAACAAAAATAACTTTCTGCATCTTGAAAATATACAAATCAAGCATGGATTTTTTGGGAATTTTGGCTAAGTTGGGGAATCCCAGAAGTCAAGAAAATGTAATGGAAGCCAACTAAAATTACAAAGGATTTTACCAAGTTACCTTTGCATATGTGATTGGGCCCTCATGTAAGAATAACATGGGATATGTTGTACCTACAACAAATGGTGACTGGCTGGAAGAACCAGTTTTCTTTACAAAACAATAACCTTTTCCAATCAAAACTGTCAGTAGTCAAAGGATTAACTTTCAAGAAATGTTAATAAAAGAATGCAACCAATATAGAATTATCAAAATGATTAATGTGATTCCCTCCATAGTCAGTTTAAATATAATGCAACTCTGATTTAGAAGGCATTGGGGAATCAGGATCACTCAGACTAAGGCTAATATAGGAACGCAGTTAAAGTCGAACATGGGATCAGGCCTCAACCATTTTGTATTTTCATGCATATGCCACTGAAACCATTATTTATTTGGTTTTTTTTTAAACAACAAGATTACATTGACATAGGACCACTACCCCATGTTTTGGTGATCAGTGCCATTCACAAACCTGACCTGGAAACTAAACAAGAAGGCTCAGTAAGGAGACCTCCTATCCTCCAGCTATACAGCTGAAAGAAACTACCATGGATTGAGAACCATATGGTGATAGTTTCAGTCCAAAATCAAGACCATGATCATAGTAATCTTGGGCTTGGATAGGACCCCCTCGTCCTTATGTGAAATAATATTTCTTTTGGGAACAACTCGGGTTTTATTTTGTATATGGATTACAAGACACTACCATGGCTTGGTATTCACATAATGGAAGTTTTACTCATTGATGCTTTGGATATCATGAATGAGTTGACCTATGATAGGATCTCTCATCTTTCAGAAAACTAGAATCCACCTCCCAATATTGTATGGAAAATATGTCATTCCACTAAGAACCTATGAACCTAATGAGCTGGTTCGTGATGAGACCCCTCATCTTGCAATCCACATAATAAAATATATGGCCATGATTGAAATCCAAAAGAGTAAGACTGACCAGGTTGTAAAGATATGATGCAGTGCTCTTATGAGACCTTAGACAAGATGGACCTTTTCTCACATGATTTCCATCATCAAAGTCAAGCATGTAGAATATATTTTCCTGGATGAGAGCACATTAACATAAAAATTATTCAATAATGGTTATCATTTACATATAATAGATCTTGATACAATTTAGGGAAAATGGAAACTGATAGAATTCACTTTGGTTAAGAATATTGAATGTCAAGAAAAACTGATTTCCCATCATTTCTAGATGTGTAGAGATTACCAAAAGGTCACCAATATAAAGCAAGCATTCAAAAAATAGAAAAGAAAATAGCACACCAAACCTATGTACAGGGTTGAAGTATCTTCTCAAACAAATACTTCTTGAGCACAAAAACATTCACTGGAAAGGAGTCAACAATTCCTTCCAGTGTTTGTAACCGAACAATACTAGGACCAATCTTTTCTATAACAATAAATGGTCCTATCCAAAGGCGTTGGAACTTGGTATACTCCTTGTTGTATTTGTGTTTCTTGTCCCATATCATCACTAAATATCCCACTGAGAAGTATTTGTTAGAGGAGGAATTCTCATCAAACCATTTCTTTACCAACTATTGATGTTGGTAGAATTTGTTCTTGGCCTTCTCTCTATCTTCTTCTAGTTTGAGTAGAAAATCAATCCTCTGTTGTAATGGGGAAGAATTAGTTTCTTGGATGGATTGGGCCAACTGCAATGAAGGGATGGTGAGATTAGTTGGTAGAAGTGATTCCTTTCCATAAAAAAGGCAATAAGGGGAGTTACCAATGGCTTCCTTGGGGATGATTCAATCTTCCCACAAAGCATTAGAAAGTTGGGTATGCTAGTTTTTATGATGTGAAGCCACTATCTTTTTTAGGATGCTTATCAAGTTCTTGTTGGAGGATTCTCCAAGCCCATTTCCTTGAGGATAGTAATTGGCATAAAAATTCAGCTTGATCGCCTTTTCAAGGGCATAGCTAGTCAATTCAATGGATTGGAAGTATGAAACATTGTAAAAAACAAGATACTCATGGGTGCCAAACTTAGTGATTATCTACTTTTCAAGAAAGGAAATTACCTAGTTTGTGTTACACAATCTTAAAGGGAATGCTTCCACCCACCTTGTAAAATAATTAGTGGCTATCAAGATATATTGTACTATAAAGAGGATGCGAGGTTGGTAGGTCCGACAAAATCCAATCCCCACTGCTGAAATGAGAATTGGACTGCTAATGGCTGCAGAGGAAAGGCAGGTTTCTTGACTTTGCCAGTACACTTCTAGCAAGGTTCACATCTTCTGTCATATGCATGAGCATCTCTAAATAGGGTAGGCCAATAGTAACCTGCTCGAATTATTTTTTGAGTCATTGTTTCACCTGAGAAATGCCCACCTGCAGGTCCTACATGAAATTGAATAAGGAAGTCATTAGTTTGGTCCTTTTCCAGGCATATAAGAAAAACCCCATCATAATTCTTTCTAAATAGAACATTATCAATAAGTTGATAAGGGGCTCATTTCAGCCTTAATGCTCTATGTTTTTTAGGATCAAGAGTTTCAGGAGCAAACCCATTATGAAGAAACAATTTGATGTGGTCATACTAGTCAGATATCGCGGTTTCAAGTGCATTAACAAAACCTATAGGAGTAGCTTCCTCTAGTTCCCAATCAACGTGCTGATATTCAAGATCACTTGACTGGGTTGAGAGCTAGCACAACCCTTGTCCTATAACTATCTTCATAGGTTTGATCTCCAGATCATATTCTTGGAGGGAGGTCATCTAATGAGCTCTTTTTTCTCCCAACTCCTTATGGGCGAGGACATTGTGAACGACTGCGTACAGGACAATCACCTTAGTATTTGACTTCAAAAGATAAGGCCTGTAATGTTTTACTGAGTTGTATACTATGTAGGCCTATTTATTAACTTGGGAATAATTGAGTTCAGCTCCTTTGAATGTCGAGCTCATGAAGGAAATGGGGATCTCAATGTCCTCATGATTTTTCTGTGTTAGGACAGCTGCATAAGAAAAGTTGGTAGAAAAAGTATAAAGTATAAAGGTTTTACTGAAATATGGAGACATAAGAGCAGGAGATTCTGCTATGGCTTTCCAAATCTCAGTAAAGTCATTCTTCTGGTCATCGGACCACTTAAATAGTACATCCTTTTTTACTAGAAATTGTAGGGGTTTAACGACTTGAGCAAAATTTGGAACAAATCTATGAACAAAGTTGATCTTATCCAAGAATCATTGCATTTCCTTTTGGTACTTAGGGAGAATGATCTTGGATATTGCTTTAGCATGTTTTGGATCAATGATCATACCTTCCTTTGAGACGATAAAACCCAACAACTTACCTTTTGTTACCGCAAAGATGGACCTCTTGGAATTGAGTGAAATGTTGAATTTCTTGCACCTTTCAAACACTTGTTTCAAATCAAATAAATGATATTGTCATTTCTTAGAGTAAATGGTAACATCATCTAAGTATACAATGACAAAATTATGGATCAGGGCCCTGAAAGCTATGTCCATATCTCTCTAGAATGTGGCTCGTGCATTTATTAGTACAAATGGCAATCGTCTATATGCGAATTTTCCCTAAGGGATCCAGAAGGAATTTTTAAGTTGATCGTTGGGTGCACCCAAGACTTGGTTGTATCTAGAAAAACCATCTAGCAATGAAAACATCTTCGATTCGACCACTTTCTGTAGGATCTGCTCCATTGGAGGAACATGATAGTTGTCTTTCTTAGAGGCCTGGTTCAGGTTTCTAAATCACATGCAGAGTCATATTTCCCCATTCTTCTTGCAAACAGGAACCAAATTAGCTATCCATTGTGTGTGCCTAACAGGAAATATGATCCTGGACGAGAGTAGCTTGTCGAGTTCTTTCTTGACAGAAGGCTCCAAACTGGGGTGCATTTTCCTGAATTTCTACTGATAAGGATTTACCTATAGTTTCATTGGGATGTTATGATTCATGATAGTAGTTTTGAATTTCCTGAGTTCATCATATGTCCAGGAAAAAATGTCCATAAATTCCTTCCACAATTTAATAAAACTTCTTCTTTCATCATGGGAACAATGTATTCCAATATTCATAAATCAAGTTTCATGCTCTATTCCCAGATTGACCAATGTGTAATTTAGGGTTGAGCTCTGGGTCTTGCAGTTGGTGGTTTGTCTGAATTTATCTTGTAAGTCATAAAACTTCTCCAAACTAATGACAGACTTGGGGATCATATTGGAAGGGTCAGATAGAGACTTCTCATGATCAGATTCCTTGAATGACACATCTTCGAAGGTGTTTTGGGTTAAAAGGAATTCTAGTATTTGATGTTCATGATCAAACACTTTCCAAATTGTTATATTTTCAGGTATAGAGGTTCTGTACATTAATTCAATAGAGAAAGTTTGTGGAGACAAACCTTCGGGTGAGATTAGCCTAGAAGCAGTATTGGCTAACAAATCTACGTCAATGTTCTGTGATATAGGCAGAGACCTAATATGAAATGCTGAAAAGGAATTAGTCATATGTCTTATTAATCTTTGGTAATTAACTAGATGTGGAGGTCAACAATGTATCTGATTTCGTACCTGTTTCATGATGATTTCAGAATCTCCTACGCATTCAATTTCTTTTGCTCCCATATCAATAGATTTCCTAAGTCCTTGGACTAATGCCTCATACTCAGCCACATTATTGGTACATTCAAATTCCAAACTGCATGCGATCATTGTTTTGATCCCTTTAGGATTGATAAGGACACATCCTACGCCCGCTCCCTCCTTGGACCTGGAGCCATCAAAAAACAAAGTCCAAACAAGAGGATCTATTCTAAATTTGGTATTTACATTATATACATTATGAACAATAGTGCTGGAGAATGGCACAGAAGTGAGATGAGTTATCTGAGACTATTTCTACACATTCTCTAGTGGTGAAACATCAACAGGTAGGTCTCCAAAGAAGGTGTCAAAAGTGAAATGTTCATTCTGATTATCAAAAAAGGAGATAGATTCATTGGAATCGTCGAGATGAGTTACAATTTGTTTCATGAAAGGTTCTCTGTCAACTTTAAGTTTTCCAGGTTTTCCATTGAGGGGTAGCCACAGGTGAGACTAATCTGTAGCAAAATAACCTTTTAGTTTTTCTGAGCAATCTTGACTTAACCACATACCGTAAGTATTTGGGATATCTACAATTACAATATCAATAGTCTAATGTATCCTAGGATCTACAGATAATCTGAGTAGAACATTCTTCAATCTTCCTACAACTTTAACCTTGAATCTATATAATTACATGATTTGAATAGGACAGGATTCCCATGTAGCACTTAGTTTTGTACACATAGAAAGAGGCATAAAATTTGATGAAGCACCTAAGTCCACCATCATAGTTGTGTACATTCATGTTAAATATTCCAAACGTAAGTAAGAATGGTGGAGTACCTTTGCTTCCGGGCTTTGGTCAGGGAGAAGAGTCAAGGTTGTTATTCTGAGCTTCTCTGGGTTGTTTGATTATCATGATTTTGGGCAATGAGTCCCTTGTGGAAGGGATTTTGAGAAGGTCGAACAAAGATATATTTTCCTTTACTCTCTTCAAATCCTTGGCTAGTTGTATGCTACCATGTACGGTACTATATTAAGGGTACTATATAGTATGCTACCAGTAATCCCACGCAAGTATTTCTTTATCCTTGAGCCATTTGGGATAGTGATCTTCCGCGGATACTTTTGTAGCCTCTGTTGGGTCTGTATACTTTTGGAAAACAAGGTAGTTAAAAAAAGGAAAGGAAAACTAAAAGCTATCTAGGAAAGGAAAACCTAATCTAAATCTAAACTACTTGGTAAACGATGTTGAATTGATTACAGGTTGTCTTAAGGTGTCTGAAGAACAAGTAAATCATGACATCGACAAAAATGTAAATGAAATGACAATATTCTTACTCAAATCACAATTGTTTAATGAAGATTAAATAAAATCAATTCAATATTAAGCCATTCAAGGTAACCTACATGTGCACATCTTAGTTGAAAAACCAACATATAAGCTGTAAGACTTTCACTGTTAAATCACTTGCAGAAATAGATAAAGACAGTTAAAGAATAAATTCCTTAGAGCTCTATCAGTGTATTAAACAGTAACTAAGAGAAATCTTAGTTATGAGCAAACACATTAATCAATTACAAATGAATCACAACACCATCTAATCATTTGGAATAAGGAAATTAAGATCTACCAAACAAATTCAATCAAATCAAACACAAGAGATGAGAAACAACAAAACTGTATTTATTCAGAATTTTGTAATAAATTACATAAACCTTAGGAAAAACAGTGGTGTTTTTTAGTCTCCTATACCAATCTTCCGTCCTCCAAAGGTCAAATGTCCTTGATACATTTGAGAACCTCTTAAATAATTGTTACAAAGAATGGATTTCCCTCTAAAGGGGATAAAAAAAAAACTAAACAGAACTAAAATCCCATAAAATCTCTCCAAACATTCCAAATATGTAGCAATTTCTCGATATCAGGGTAACTGGCGGATTCAATGCCAAGCTGGGAATCGCACTTGTGATCTTCAATATCAGTTTTTTCCATTTTATGCCAAAATCAAATAAATATGTGGATCTTTCCTTCCACTACGAATGGTCATTTGATCAATTGATCTACATCATGTATTCTGACATGTTCAAGATTCTTGATATTCTCCTCCTCTTCATATCTTCGATGTTGCACTTGCTCAATCATCAGTCCTGGTGGACATGCTTTTTCAATAAGTACCATTGTAGGAAAGGATAATTCATCCATGATGTTATCTGCTACATACCACCTTCTCTTGCAAATGGGTTGTGATTTCTTTATGGCTTCAGCAATGGTTTCATCCAATTCTTCCTAGGCTCTTAAGATAGTTCTGAATTTCTTGAATTGGAAGTTAGTAAGGAAGGTGATATTATCTGGCCTATCTTTCATGTATCTTTGCTATTCTGTGACATCATCATAAGCCTTGGAAGCTTGTTGCCTCTTTTCAACTAAATATTCTAAAACAACATACATTTTGTCAAAAGTACTATGGGTTTCAAAAATATTATCTAAGGTTTTAAAGAACTCACTGAACAAACCATGGTGATCCCTGTTAGTTTGAATAGCTAGCTCTTTGAATTCTTCCTGAGAAAATTTAGAAAATGAGGATGAAGCTACACTTGTAGTTGCATCTTCATACTATATTTCTAACAAGGCTACCTTTTGCACCAAAGTGGAATTAGTGGTCTTTTCCCTCAGCTCATCTTGAAGAGAAACATTCTTCATTTGAAGTTCATCATACCTGTCTCCATGTTGTCTCTTGAGTTGTTCCAGTTACTCCTTTAGGATGACAATTTCTGCCTTCTGCTTGTCAAATTCTCTGTTCAAAGTATTAACAGAATCAAAATTGGTGCCTATAAAAGCTCCTAAAATAGATGTAGCATCTGTGGAATCCACCTATGGGCCACCTGATCATTGTGTCCATACAACCTCATTGGCATAGGATATGTCCATATCACTATGATCCCTGCTCCTCTTCTTACCCATATTCACCACTCATTTATCAGCTTTACTATAAGGATATTCTCCTAGAGATATCACAAAATATTCGTTGAACTCATCCCTCATCTCATCAATGGGGTGTATATTAATTCCTGTAGATATCATAGAGGAATTTTGAGTTGTAGTGTGAGAAGGAATGGTCATAGTAATATGAGAAGTGGATGGCGAGGAAGTAACACTCTTAGTAAGAGTTACTTCAGGGGTTGAAGAAATGTCAGGAATAGAAGCTTCAATATATGAAACTTGCAGGGTAGTGGTTCTGGGTGATGAAGGTGATAATGCTAAGATTTTCTCATGCATAGGGGATGATACTGAGCTGAAAGAAGGAATATGTAGTGGGATTTTGAAAACTGAAGGCAAAATAGATGATGGAATGGGTGTATCCACAGGAGAAGGTGTAATAGATTCATGTAAACATGTAGCATCTTGATAAAGCTAAGACATAAAGGGTGTCACAGTAGAACCAATAGATAATGACGATAAACATGTGATTGATGAGAGAAGTAAGGCTCTAGATGATGGGAAACTCTTGGATGAATGTTGTGGCTATGTGGGAGGTGATGAAGATTTTCCATTGCTACCATTTAACAAATCGATAAGATCAGGTAAAGCATTTCCATTACTAGCTTCTACAGTGACAGGCACAAGAGAAATCCTTTCATCCTCCTCCTCTGAATGTGTCAAGTCTATGGTAGAGGTAGCGACGGAATAAACTGTAACCTCTAAGCTTTTGAAAGGTTTCTCTTCCATCTGAGTTTCTTCAGATTCAGCTTTCTTATAAACAGTAATTACTTGAGCAACTTCAGCTGGCCAAGGAGTCATAATTTCTTGAGTGTCTAGTGCTAAAGTCATTCTACTCAGCTTTTATTTGATCTTCTCCAAAGTATGTAGATAGGACTTAACTTGTTGATCAACAGATGCTTGTTGGATTTCTTCCATGGGGCCTTTCCCTTTATCTGTAACTAAACTAGAGCCTCATTTTCTTTGATGTCTTTCATTACCTTTTCTTGAATGTCTAGATCCATAGCTCTGTAATGTCGAACCTTGTCCATGATTTCCTTTTGGTATTTTAGGATATGATTTTTTTCTTCTTTGCTTTTATCCTTGGCCAAAACTTCAAAAAAAGTGTCAACCTTATGATAGATGAATTCATCTAGGGTTTCCTCATGAGTGTACCCTGTTTTAAAGTGATTCTGCTTGAGGTGGAAATAAACAATACCCTTGGGATCATGCTAAATTTTACTAGAAAAATACAGTTGGAGTGACACTATGTAGTCACTAAGTTCTGTTTCCCAAGTGCAAGTAGGTATGATCAAGAAACTGAGGTTTAGAGGAAATTTGGGCCATACTTTCCTCCTAGGTGCTGCACATTTCTTATAAATCCCTTTAGTGACCATCTGGAATGAAATTTCTTTAAGGACTAACTTGTTAGAAACCACCTTAGGTGGCATATGAGGAGCATTTCTACCGAAAATTTTGATATAGGTGAATGACTCATCGACATACCAATATCCCATTATGGCTATGCGGGTTTTGGCTTGAGGAGAGAATGCAGGTGCTTGCTTGTTAAAAATTAGGAAATAAACTCGGCCGAGGAAACTCTCACAGATTTCATAGAACCTAGTTACATAATTAGAGTCCCATAACTCGGAATGGTAAATCTGTACAGGTGGAGCTGGTAATACCCAATCCCACCCCATATTTGGGTAACAAAACTCGGTGTAAAAGATATCCACAATGATGGAAGACAAGAAGAAGTTGGGATTCTTCTTGGCAGCCTCTTTATGGAATTCTTGTATGGAAATATTGAGTTCTAATGATAGGATTGTAGCCTTGGGGAGGGATTCCCCTTTAGTTATGACATGGTGGGCAATGGGGGGCCATTCTTCTTTGAACTAAGAACAATTGGGAAGACCGTAGAGCCTGCATAGCATCACTGTGAGCAGGGAATAAGGTTATTTAAACCATTCAATGGGGTAAAGTTCATCTTTTCTTTGTGAAAACTTGTGCGGTTCAACCATCCAGGACTTTAGCATTTGGTCAAAATTGAACCTAGACTTGGCAGCTTTAACATAATATGCATCAAGGAGCTGCTTAAAAGGTTTGAAGGCATAAATTTTCACAAACATTTTAGAGAGGAAATTGGCCAATCCAGTGCTAGTGTTAAAGGAACGGTCTTTAGGATTAGCGTGGTTCACAATCCATCTGACTGCATCATTATAAGGGAGGACAGTCGGTCTCACAACAATCATGTGTATACTAGAATGCCTAATTCTCTCATAAATAAGTTGGTCATTCTGAATGTCTTAAAGGTCATTGTTGTAAAAAATGGGGTAAACTCGGGACCAATCCAACTGGTAGGTTTCATTGACTCGACGATTGGTGTGGGAGAAGACACCGAATTTGGGGTCTCTGGTAAGCATGTCCTTTTGGAAATTTTTGCTTCGGGTATTTCAGGGTGTTTTGGATGTTGCCATGTCTTATTGAGTATGCGAACCAAAGATTTAAAACTAAATTATATAGAAACATAGTAAACAATTTGAAATTGGAAAGGCGACTTGATAACCAACCTAAAACTGAAATGAATGCTGGAAAAAGAGCTTGGTAAAAATCTGAAGGTAAATTCTCATAGAGCAACAAGTTATAGCAGTAAAAACAGTGAAGAAACCATGAATAATACCAACATACATATACTTCACAAAAAATTATTCAAGTCATAGGATGGGGGTGCAAAAAATGATCGAGATTAGATTTTGCGGGGTGCGGGATTAAAACGAAAAATCAAAATTTTATTAATCATTCTGTGACCCACTTTTCGAACTTTGTGGGACGGGGGGGTGTGGAATCACAAAACAGTAAAAATTTATTCAATCCTCTCCACATCTCGCATTTCGCGGGATGCGGGTTGTGGAAACATGCAAACCAAATAATATAACGAATGACAGCCCGCTCCCTCCATTCCGCATTTCTGCGGGATGCGGGTTGCAGGTTTCCCCAATCATAACTATCAAAAATATTCTACATCCCGCATTCCGCATTTTGTGGGATGCGGGTTGCGGGATGAAAAAATTGATTTCATTTAACATTAAAAAATATATCATTCCGCAACTTGTGAGATGCAGGATGCATGTTGCGGAATTGAAAATCAATCCCAAACAAAACTAACTTTCCGCATCTTGAAAATATACAAATCAAGCATGGATTTTTGGGAATTTTGGCTAAGTTGGGGAATCCCAGAAGTCAAGAAAAATGTAATGGAATCCAACAGAAATTACAAAGGATTTTAGCAAGTTACCTTTCAATATGTGATTGGGATCTCTTGTAAGAAAAACATGGGATCTGTTGTACCTACAACAGGTACATGACTCAGTAAACCAGGGGATTCAATACCTGATGGAGAGAATCCACATGGGAAGAGACATGGTCAAAGTCTTGGAGACTATTGTATATTGTAGAAGAGTTATAATTTGAACTGTCAAAAAATAGTTAAACCTATAGGAGAGGTTAGATAGCCATACAATTACCTATGCACGGTACCATGATATGAAAACATTATGAAAGTGATCATGCCTTAAAGAACGTGAAAATGAATGGAAATCTAACTAAGAACTTCTTCAGATGGTAGAATAGTCTTGGAGTGAACAAATGTTGAATATTGAAAGAAAATATAAGACTTTCTTTCTGCATGATATTACACAATTAATGTGTTGTATACGATTGATATTAAATCCATAGTTTCTAGTTTGGAGAAACTGCATTTTGGATCGGATCTAGATGATGCTACTTTCAATAAGTAGTTTCTTGGTCTCTTAAAGTACCTAGTAGACATGTTGTGGTTTTTTTAAGTATTATGGATAAGAATATGTTTGAGTACCTTTGAGGTACATTAGAATATGTTCTTTATTGTATTTTAATACATATTATACCTATAATATATCTTGGATTAGCTATGTGTATTGAGGCTAGTAATACAAAAGATGAATGTATTGTAGCTAGTACTATAGAAGGAAGGTGTATGTCAGAGACTACTACAAAAGAAAAAGGTGTTTTGAATATAGTACTATATGTTGAGGAGTAGTGTATCTTGGGAAGCTACCTACTAGGGAAAAAGACTTGAGCCTATAGTTATTAGGTGTTAATAGTCAAGCTTTCTGAAAAATACTATGTGTTATGATAGAACACATTGAGATAAAGTCTTACTTCATGAAATTCGTGGTCATGTAAAATAAAAAAAAAGTGTACATATCTACCGACAAGAAGATTTGAAATTTCTGAACAAGGCATTGTTAGTAATAAAGTTGAGATACTTATGAGATAATCTTCAATGGAAAGAAATCCCTACTAAAGAAGGGAATGTCCCCCTTACTGAGAGGGAGTGTTGATTGTACAACATCACGAGTCATTATCAATACTTGTGAGTAATATCAAGTCATACTTGTGAGTCATATCAAGTCCTATGCATCCTCATATGTGTGAGGTGGTGATACATGTATCTTAACTTTTGGTTTGTATCATGTTAAGGACTTGTGAGTAATATCATGTCAAGTATTCTCATATAAGGTACCCTATGATATGGACCTCCAATTATGGAGATGAGATTGTGAGTAATATCAAGATGAGCCTTGTTAGTAATATCAAGACTGTAGACTTGTGAGTAATATCAAGTCCTACCAATTTAATAATTTATTAAGGTGGAAAAATTTACTTGGAAAAGTTGAAATAGTATGTGATATATTGTTAGTAATGGTCATTGAGTGCTATTAGTATCCTTTAGGGCTTAGCTACCCCTAGAGTGAATTAATTTAGCATATGACTATATGGACCGGGGTAATATATATGATCATTAGTATGTATGGAATAATTATTATGAGTATGATATAATAATATGGATAAATAATACACACTAGAGAATGCATTAATTATTTAATTATAATGATATAAAGCATAGAGAAAGAGAATTCAAATTTCTCATGCAAATGTATGAGTGAACTGTGGTTATAAAGCTTTAGTAAAATATCAATGCCTCAACTAATGCCTCAGTCAAAGCATCAATTGAACTATTAATAAATGTAATTAGTTAAGTAATGGAGAGATTAATGTTCATAAATTAACATGCACCAATTAACTACAGAGGTCCATGCAAACATTAATAATAGAAATTGTGCATGGATGGAACTAAGAGTGAAGCACCAATGACACTTAAGTTATCTTATTAACTAAGTGACCAACAGTCAGTTAAATATTATGTTCAGTTCCCATTCATTTAAAATTTAGTTCAAGTGAGTTAACATTTTAGTTTAAGTAAGTTAATGTTCAGTTCAAGTTAGTTCACATACAGTTCAAGTAAGTTAACATTCAGTTAAATTCAGTTAACATTCAATTCAAGTAAGTTAACATTCATTTCAAGTAAGTTAACATTTAGTTGAAGTTCGTTAACATTTAGTTCAAGCAAGTTAACATTCAGTTCAAGTTTGTTAACATTCATTTAAATTCAGTTAACATTCATTTCAAGTCATTTAATATTGATTTCCGGTAAGTTCACTTTCAGTTGAAGATAGTGAACATCTATTTAAAGCTAATTGAGGGAAGGGTGCTATTGTTTGCATGGAGGGAGTTCTAGCTTTGTTCCCCTTGTGAATGTGTTATGTGATGCTCTCAGTGTGTTTACTAATCCTCTTATGTACAACCTTCTTCATGCTAGGGTTCTTCTATGGGGTGGATTTCTTATATAATGGTGATTTCAGACTCCAGTGATAGCTTGTGTAAGTTATCCAAGACAAAGCAGTACTCAACCAATTCAATGTAATGATGGTAGTGGTCCCTATAAAGACCACATATTTCCCATGATAGGTTCATTTTAAGGGATTTGTTATTGGTTTGATTGGGGTTAGGGATTTAGATAATGGTAGCATTCTCCTCATCGTCAAGTCTTTTCACATATGTACATAGGATAGGAAACTATCAAAAATTGTGGGTGGCATGACCAATAGTGTCACATAATGTGAAAGGGGGTGGAATGTGAGTCAGAGTGGAAGAGGGTGTGCTTCCAACCTTAGTTTGGTTGGTTTTGGGTGTGTTTCCCCCAAATTTTTGTTTAGAGAAACGTGGGGTGTTTCTAGGGGCTTTCTGAGGGGCCACCTAAGGGATGGTTTCATCCAAGGGTGCGCTAGGTTGGAGGTGATTGAAAGTGTTGATAGGTTGAAATAGTGTCAAGACAACTTGGGGGTTTGGAGGATGGTTGGAAGCTGTAAGATACTGAACTGAAAATCTTGAAGTTAAACATGACAAGTTAAGGGTTTCCATGATGGGTATGTTTAAAGTTCCTAATGGTGGAAACAGAAAGGGGATCTATTGAATGGAAGTAGCTCCTTGTCAATTCCATGGAAATTAATTAGGAATGGGAGTTGACATTGGTTATGGTTGGGGTGGTTGTTGTGTCACTTATATATCAGATGAGAGGGTGAAAAGGTATCAGATCTGAATTTCCACCAGATGTGTTGAAAACACTGAGAAAGTGGTGGTCATGTTAGCATCTTTGATACACCCGGAGAAGCTACAATCAATGAAGGAATATATGTTTTGTTAATAGAGTTATCCACCATGAGGAGTACATTATCTATACTAGTAGACCGTTTAGGGTCCTAGTACATCAATTGGGTGATTTTGACAATATTATTATTGTGACAAAACATCATGGTCCAAAATATAGTCAAAGAGACTACTGTCATCGTGTTCATGTAACTACATCTTAGAAGGAGGTTGTAATCAAGATGAGAATTTACCACTTCAATATCGATGACGATAGTCTTACCGACTAAATCAACTAGTATGTTAGGAATAATTGCTTAAGGTTAGGTTGCACGACCACCATAAGAAAGCAAGGCTATCCGAGATGGCTCTAACATGGGGGACCCAATATTTTTCCAAACAAAGGTAGACATGACACAAGTGGATGTGCCCTTGTTGATGATGAAATGATGAATTACAAGGTTTCATATGGTAATAGGGATTTGGAAATTGATTCATGATGGTTGTTCAGCCTGGGGAAAGTGCATAGGAAACAAGCGCAAGATTTAGTTTGCAGCGTAAGAACAAGAAATAAAACCTACACGAACAAAGGTAGTTGCGTGAACAAGGAAAGATGCACAGAAGTAAGAGTAGGCACAAAAGATGTCACCTGCATGGAAGAAAGAGGCTTCAAGGTAAAATAGTAGCACAAGTACAGAATAATGACCGAAAGAGATAGGACGATCGTGGATGCTGAATTCATCTTAAGTCTACGGAGGCCACATGAGTGAAAGCCCGCTATAAGTAAGGCCATTAGTGCCTCGTGTCAAGTCATGATCACCACAGTTGTAGCCTATGGGGCAGCTGATGGTGATAGTTAACATATTGCATGTATGCATTCAACCCTGCTTGGTCATGTGAAATAGTATAAATAGGAGGGATTCAATAGTTATAGGGTTGGTGATTGTTGGTCTCAACTACATCTTAGTTTGTCATCATTACGTTTTAGATTAACATTTCATTAGCTTTTTGTGAAGGGTTAACAAAAGAGATATATCTGAGTACTAGAGTAGCTAGGAGTCTGTAATATGTAGCCATAGTTGGTGTAGTAGAAAATAATCTCTACTAGAGCGATGCAAATGCTAGAGAGGTTGATACCGGCTGTGTGCAGATCTGTAGATTATAGCAGTAGATTAGGAGAAATAAGACAGAGAGCATGAGAACTAGAAGTCTAAGCCATAAAGACATATCCTAAGATCATTTTTCATCCCGCAGACTGCAAGGTGCTATATCCTTTTCTCATGCCAGATGAAGAGCACCTTGTTATATTTTCCTAGATGGGTTTCCATGTTATCTCTTGTGTTTGAATGGGTAATTGGTGTTGTGAATGTTTATGTTTCTTCTTGCTTATGCTTATGATGCAAGTCCTATTATGATTGAATGAATGTCGCACTGCTAATAAAATATTGAATGCATGATTGGGTTACTACACACTGTTTTGAGTGTTAGTTTATGTGTATAGCATAAGTGTTGTTGCACGCCTATATGCTACACCTGTCTGAAAGCTGCTTTTACATTCTGTCATGTTTGGGGTTACTAAGGATGAATCTGTGTTTCTCCATTAGTATTTGGTAAAATATATGCGTGGTGTGCACTACAGCTCGATGGGAATGTCTCCCTCCTTACGACTTGTTTGAGCTCCTTGGCTGCACACCAAGGGACTATAATCCCTTGACAATCATGAAAACATGGTTCTGATGGCTACCCATCGAAGAGATATCTCGAGTGAGACTGTGCCTGTATCATAGGTGTTGCTGATGGGGCTTGCTCTGTCAGGCTGATATCTTGGGTGTTTGTTGGGTTGAAGGACTACACAAAACCTAGGTCGCACAAGTTAGAAAAAGTGGCCAACAATGGAATCTATGGCTTAGAATGATCAAGTTCGAAGGTCATCAAGTGTGCATCGGTGGGGTCGATGGCACCCATTGTAGAAAATAATGGTTTTTGTTATGTTGGGAAGTTTTTGAGAACTTCCAAGATCGACATGGAGGTGGGGGACTTGGATAATCATTGATGATATTATAGTTGGGTGCAATGTGAGAATTCACATTGGCCATAAAATGTCTTATGAAAACTTGGAGCGTTAGGATTCACATCGAAAAGGGGTTTAGGTAAATATAAGGTAGAGTCAGTGGGATAAGGGTGACTAGACTCGTTGTAGACTTAGTCTCAATGGTCAAACCATACTAGTTTCATAGTGTCTATAGGTTGACCTCTTATTTTGATAAGGTGAAGAAATGTTGAACAACTGACTCAAAGGGTTTGTTGAATGATGTAACATAATGCGTGATAGGATGGGTTGTGATGACCCGCTGAGTGGTGAAAGTGTTATGGAGTACAATGGGAGGTGAGGCCAGTTGAGTTGGGGGAGGTTGCACATAAGCTGTAGTCGTAGTATCACTATGGTTAGCTTCATCCCATTTTTGGTGATATCTAGCTAAATGATGACAATGGCGGGTGTAGTTTCAATAAATGTTGTAGAATGAACACTAATGGTTGGTTCGTAGTTGTGGATTCTCTCCATGCAATGGTGGTTGGTTAGCATCTCAATTCACCTAATGGGAACCATTATTTCATGAAGGGTTGGGTGGTGGTTCTCCCACTGTTTGGAATTGGTTATTCCCATAATTACACCCTCATATTCTATTATTCTTATCTTGTTGGTTATTGGTGGAATTTTGGTTTAGTGGTTGGTTCTATTGAGTTTACACCTATCAGTATAGTGTAAGGGGATCGTAAGGAGGTGCTAGCACAACCGTAGCTATTGATTGGTTTTGGAAAGGATAGTAAAGTTGATATTCCTAGGAGGGAGTGTATCATTAAGGTTACCATAAGTAGGTGTTGGGTAAGTAGGGCCATGGATTTGAGGGGTCAAGGCCAAGGGAACATATGATAGTACTACTCTATAATTGTAGGTAATCTAGGATAGATCAAGACTGTAAACTATGATATGAAGAGTTCCCATTGATTGTGGGGTGGCACTAGGAGGAGTGTTTTATGAAGGATTCATCATGGGGGGCATGTGAGTGTAAGGTTGACATTAGAGGAATTTTGGGGTCTAAAATGGGCCTTATAAGAAAAAATGCCAACAATAAGTTCTTGTGAGTTAGAATTCAAGAACCAATAGAATTCCAAATAAATGAGTCAACCATAATGGTTGAATTGACATATCTATCATAAAAAAAACTACTTTTTTTGTTCGCATTTTCGACATATCTCCCTGTGTTTTTACTCAAATTTCGATTAGGAGAGCTCATTGGATGCAGAATTTGATTCCACATCCAATGAGTACCCACACTGCATACTTTTGATGGACCCCTCTACCCCAAAAACATGAAATACCTGAAGACGCGTGATGATGATGGTCTCTCTCGATCGAAATTTGAGTAAAAACACGGGAGATATGTTGAAAATTCGAACACAAAAAGTAGTTTTTTTCTTTTTTCCTCCAAAATTAATAAATATTATTTTATTATTTTAACTATTATTTTATTATTTTTCTTAGGAGCCCAATTTTAGACCTCAAAATTCCTCTAATGTCTATGGATGTGAGCAAGCCTATGATACCATCATTGGCATGTGATTTCCTTGGTAGGTCCTTGTGAGAAGAATTGCCATAAGGTGCATCTAGAAAAATGGTATACAATTAACTTGACTGGGAATAGATTAAGTCAACATGTTGGGATTTTAGGATGGCCTCTTCTTCCGTCTATGAGCATTTAGAGGAAACATCCTTAGTAATGGCATGAATGAGGGACTTTAGAAATTAGTAAAGGAATATCCTATCATCTAATTTGATTTTTCATCAACTATGTTGTCTACACAATTTGTGGATGTGATTCATGATACGGGAAATGATTTTTTGGGGACAATACAAAAGGATATTGATGTTATAATTGTATCAAATAGGAAACTTAAAGACCTACAAGAATGTAGATGCTAGGGATGGAAAAGGGGATTGGGTTCCATGTGGCTTATCAATGTACCAATTGGTTGCGATGCTAGTTAACATTCTCTCGAGGATGCATATCCTAACTAAGTAATCAATTATGGAGTTTGAATAACACTACGGATGGAAAACACATGATGTGATTTTGGGGGTCCTCGTCAACCTTCCCCTCAAATTTTGGGATATTTAAAAGGATTTTGGTAAGAATTGGAAGCCATGTGGGATCATGACGCATTAGGTCATCTTTTGAATGTGCCAAATGAGGAAGTTTAAGGTTATCTATGAAGGATGGGCTCGTGGTCCTAGAGGCTCCATGCATAGGTACAATCATAGGGTTGTTTCCTAGAGGAAGCTTCCCAACATACACATTCTCTACATGGAAGCTATTGGAGTAGGGGTCCGCATTAAAAAATAACCTATGTATGCTCTCCCCATTAGGATATGTCGGGTAGGTGGGTTGATGACGAGGGGGTTTACAGAAGGGAGGATTCCAAAAGGTGGGTTTCCCATGGGAGGGATATCAGTAGGTGGGTTCCTAATGGGAGGGTTCCCATTAAGTGGGTTCCTAGTAGCTAGATTCATAATACAATTGTTCCCAGTAGGTGGGTTCCAAATAGGAGGGTTCCAACTAGGTGGGTTTCCAATGGGAGGGTTCCCTATAGGTAAACACACACTACTTGATGATGGGACATGACCATCCATTGGGCTGTGTTGAGGTGACAAATATCAATGGTATGGATTGGTCTCAAATGTGAATATGCCAGCAAGGGAAATAGGAGAAACCAAAATATGTCCACTAGTGGTGTAGTGGAATCAGTATAAAGAATCAAACTATGGTGAATTCCCCTTAAGTTCATGAGAGTATATCTAAGGATTAATGGTGGAAGAGTTACATAAATGTGAAATAGGCCAATGAAAATGCTCAAGAATACAAATAAAACCATGTGTGCAAAAGGAAAGTTCTTAAAAAGAGTTCCTCTTAGGACAACAACGCACTCTAAAACTCTACTACAATCCTATGTCACAGTAGGCAAGAGGGAAAAAAACTAGAAATCCAACAAGAAGTCACTACTTAGAAACAAAAATGACTCACTATTATATGAGGTGTTAGATCATGCAAAAACCTAACTAAAGAGTTGGAATCCATCTCAAACCATATCCCATGCAAGGGAATAAAGTATAATTCATACAATACAGTATGGAATACCAATAATGGCTATGGTATATCCATGTATGAAGAGGGATACTAGGTAAAAGAGACCTAGAGGAATGGCCACTAGGATACCCCGTTCATGACACATATGATTAGGTTAATCTAGAATTTTTTACTTGGACCATTTCACCCATGGTAAGGAGGAATTTTATTGTAATGAGGATAATGAGTAGGTGGCCTTTAACATAGAGTGGAGTGTAGCATTCTACTTTGACCTCTGAAACTAGTATTGTGACATTAACCATCCTAAGGGAGTGGGGTCGATGGCACCCATTGTAGAAAATAATGGTTTGTGTTATGTTGGGAAGTTTTTGAGAACTTCCAAGCTCGACATGGAGGTGGGGGACTTGGATAATAATAGATGATATTATATTTGGGTGCAATGTGAGAATTCACATTGGCCATAAAATGTCTTATGAAAACTTGGACCGTTAGGATTCACATCGAAAAGGGGTTTAGGTAAATATAAGGTAGAGTCAGTGGGATAAGGGTCACTAGAATCGCTGTAGACTTAGTCTCAATGGTCAAACCATACTAGTTTCATAGTGTCTATAGGTTGACCTCTTATTTTGATAAGGTGAAGAAATGTTGAACAATTGACTCAAAGGGTTTGTTGGATGATGCAACATAATGTGTGATAGGATGGGTTGTGATGACCCACTGAGTGGTGAAAGTGTTATGGAGTACAATGGGAGGTGAGGATAGTTGAGTTGGGGGAGGTTTCACATAAGCTGCAGTCGTAGTATCACTATGGTTAGCTTCATCCCATTGTTGGTGATATCTAGATAAATGATGACAATGGCGTGTGTATTTTCAATAAATGTTGTAGAGTGAACACTAATGGTTGGTTCGTAGTTGTGGATTCTCTCCATGCCATGGTGGTTGGTTAGCGTCTCAATTCACCTAATGGGAACCATTATTTCATGAAGGGTTGGGTGGTGCTTCTCCCACTGTTTGGAATTGCTTATTCCCATCATTACACCCCCATATTCTATTATTCTTATCTTGTTAGTTATTGGTGGAAGTTTGGTTTAGTGGTTGGTTCTATTGAGTTTACACCTATTAGTACAGTGTAAGGGGATCATAAGGAGGTGCTAGAACAACCATAGCTATTGATTGGTTTGGGAAAGGATAGTAAATCTGATATTCCTAGGGGGGAGTGTATCATTGAGGTTACCATAAGTAGGTGTTGGGTAAGTAGGGCCATGGATTTGAGGGGTCAAGGCCAAGGAAACATATGATAGCACTACTCTATAATTGTAGGTAATATAGGATAGATCAAGACTGTAAACTGTGATATGAAGAGTTCCCATTGCTTGTGGGGTGGCACTACGAGGAGTGTTTTATGAAGGATTTGTCATGGGGGGCATGTGAGTGTAACGTTGACATTAGAGGAAATTTGGGGTCTAAAATGGGCCTTACAAGAAAAAACACCAACAATAAGTTCTTGTGAGTTGGAATTCAAGAACCAATAGAATTCCAAATAAATGAGTCAACCATAATGGTTGAATTGACATATTTGTCATAAAAAAACTACTTTTTTTGTTCGCATTTTCGCCATATCACCCTGTGTTTTTACTCAAATTTCGATCGGGAGAGCTCATTGAATGTGGAATTTGATTCCACATCCAATGAGTACCCACACTGCATACTTTTGATGGACCCCTCTACCCCAAAAACATGAAATACCTGAAAATGCGTGATGATGATGGTCTCTCTCGATCGAAATTTGAGTAAAAACACAAGGAGATATGTTGAAAATTCGAACACAAAAAGTAGTTTTTTTCTTTTTTCCTCCAAAATTAATAAATATTATTTTATTATTTTAAGTATTATTTTATTATTTTCCTTAGGAGGCCCATTTTAGACCTCAAAATTCCTCTAATATCTATGGATGTGACCAAGCCTATGATACCATCATTGGCATGTGATTTCCTTGGTAGGTCCTTATCAGAAGAATTGCCATAAGGTGCATCTATAAAAATTGTATACAATTAACTTGACTGGGAATAGATTAAGTCAACATGTTGGGATTTTAGTATGGCCTCTTCTTCCGTCTATGAACATTTAGAGGAAAAATCCTTAGTAATGGCATGAATGAGGGACTTTAGAAATTAGTAAAGGAATATCCTATCATCTAATTTGATTTTTCATCAACTATGTTGTCTACACAATTTGTGGATGTGATTCATGATCTGGAAAATGATGTTTTAGGGACAATACAAAAGGATATTGATGTTATCATTGTATCAAATAGGAAACTTAAAGACCTACAAGAATGTAGATGCTAGGGATGGAAAAGGGGATTGGGTTCCATGTGGCTTATCAATGTACCAATTGGTTGCGATGCTAGTTAACATTCTCTCAAGGATGCATATCCTAACTAAGTAATCAATTATGGAGTTTGAATAACACTACAGATGGAAAATACATGATGTGATTTTGGGGGTCCTCACCGACCTTCCCCTCAAATTTTGGGATATTTAAAAGGATTTTGGTAAGAATTGGAAGCCAGGTGGGATCATGACACATTAGGTCATTTTTTGAATGTGCCAAATGAGGAAGTTTAAGGTTATCCATGAAGGATGGGCTCGTGGTCCTAGAGGCTCCATGCATAGGTACAATCATAGGGCCGTTTCCTAGAGGAAGCTTCCCGACATATACATTCTCTACATGGAAGCTGTTGGAGTAGGGGTCCCCATTAAAAAATAACCTATGTATTCTCTCCCCATTATGACATTTCGGGTAGGTGGGTTAATGACGAGGGGGTTTACATAAGGGAGGATTCCAAAAGGTGGGTTTCCCATGGGAGGGATCTCAGTAGGTGGGTTCCTAATGGGAAGGTTCCCATTAAGTGGGTTCCTAGTAGCTGGATTCATAATACGAGCATTCCCAGTAGGTGGGTTCCAAATAGGAGGGTTCCAACTAGGTGGGTTGCCAACGAGAGGGTTCCCTATAGGTAAACACACACTACTGGATGATGGGACATGACCATCCATCGGGCTGTGTTGAGGTGAAAAATATGAATGGTATGGATTGGTCTCAAATGTGAATCTACCGGCGAGGGAAATAGGAGAAACCAAAATATGTCCACTAGTGGTGTAGTGGAATTGGTATAAAGAATCAAACTATGGTGAATTCCCCTTAAGTTCATGAGAGTATCTCTAAGGATTAATGGTGGAAGAGTTACATAAATGTGAAATAGGTCAATGAAAATGCTCAAGAATACAAATAAAACCATGTGTGCAGAAGGAAAGTTCTTAACAAGAGTTCCTCTTAGGACAACAACGCACTCTAAAACTCTATTGCAATCCTATGTCACAGTAGGCAAGAGGGAAAAAAACCAGAAATCCAACAAGAAGCCACTACTTAGAAACAAAAATGACTCACTATCATATGAGGTGTTAGATCATGCAAAAACCTAAGTAAAGAGTTGGAATCCATCTCAAACCATATCCTATGCAAGGGAATAAATTATAATTCATACAATACAGTTTGGAATACCAATAATGGCTATTGTATATCCATGTATGAATAGGGATAACAGGTAAAAGAGACCTAGAGGAATGGCCACTAGGATACCCCATTCATGACACATATGATTAATAGGTTAATCTACAATTTTTTACTTGGACCATTTCACCCATGGTAAGGAGGAATTTTAATGTAATGAGGATAATGAGTAGGTGGCCTTTAACATAGAGTGGAGTGTAGCATTCTACTTTGACCTCCGGAACTAGTATTGTGACATTAACCATCCTAAGGGAGAGGCATACCTAGAAAACTAGTTGTGACTGTGCCAACAACAACTAAGGGATTTTTTTCCCCTAAGAATTAACAACTATATATCAGATGTAAATGGAAAAGGGGGGTTATTTGGTTTCCTACCCCTAGTTCCCTACCTATATACAATATTTCTTTTGGTCCATAAATGGTGTTAGATGTGTGTTCAGTTAAGTAAACTTTAGGCTTACTTGATATTAGGGTCTGAGTGGGTGCACAAGTGGTATGAATAAGCTTGATTAATGCTAAATGTAAATAACTGAAACTAAAAATAAATGTTGAAATAAAGAGTTAATTGGTTCATAAAATAAGCATACAATAGCTACCAGCAAAGAATTGTTCATCACCTACTATATTCAATCAAAAAAGCAAAGCATACGAAAAAATTCTTTGAAAACAATGAAGACAACCAAAAAATAATGCTAAAATATTTCACTATCATAAATCAATCAGTTAATCGAAACAAATAAAGGGTCTAAATAGGGTATTTAAATGGTTGTAAGGTAGTCTCAAGGTGCTTGTTTATGAGTAACAAAAGCGATCTAGGGTGCACCCTTCTAAGAAATAGAAGCAAGGAAGAAAAAATAGTCAATATATAGTAAGGGACTATTATCATGGTAGAAGAGGCACCCTAGGGTGATTCTAACTAGCCTATAGGGGCAGTCTGTGGTTCTCTTAATATCCAAAAGATAATGCTATATACCAATATTGAAGGAAATTAAAAAATATCTCAAGAAAGTGCTGATCCAGGGGTATGAGGGGTGGGGTAGGCTAGTTTTGTATGATAGAGATCTACTAGGGGGTCTTTCGTTTAGAAAATATTAAGATATTCAAGTTTTTGGTTGAACCTCACCATGGAATACTTTTAAAGAAAGAATAAGAAATTCAGTACAATGATCAAACAATCATGGTGAAATTGAATATTCAGGAGAAAAAAAATGTCAGCATAAAAGGGTGATTCCATGAAGATGGGTAACACTTTTTGGCCAAATTTGGCGATGAAAACCTGATTTTTTACTCATGTGCTAGATAGAAGCCCTCAAA
>LPNX010130928.1:161691-184238 GCA_001517045.1 Pseudotsuga menziesii
ATCTATAATCAATGCAAATTCGTGTAGTAAAAAAGTCACCATGTCCCATTAATTCACCTGTTACAGTGCAGGTTCTAGCACCATTTTTTTAAATATGGCATCGACATTCATCAGAGGAAGTGAGTAGTAATCATTAACATAGGTTTTGAAATTCATAAAAGCTTGCATGATCCATATTTATGTGAATAGTATTCATTAACGTATGTTTTTTCAATTCACAATCAATATTTATCAGCCTTTGGTGGCAAATACAGTTTCATTCCTTTGATTTGTGTCATTTTCTTTCAATGATCTACTCTAGATAATAATTCAAGAACATTTTCTTCTTCCGTGCATATATTTATCTTTATTTGATTATTTGATCTCTCTGGTGGAGTTGATAACCTTGCATTATGTTTATTCAAGAGCTTTCTTTTCTTCTTTAGAATGGAATTATGATGCAAAGAAGTGTTTGGAACTACCCTAACTTCATTTTATTGATGGATTCCAAACACTTTTTTGCATCAGAATTCCATTCTAAAGAAGAAAAGAAAGCTCTTGAATAAACATAATGCAAGGTTATCAACTCCACCAGAGAGATCAAATAATCAAATAAAGATAAATGTATGCATGGAAGAAGAAAATGTTCTTGAATTATTATCTAGAGTAGATCATTGAAAGAAAATGACACAAATCAGAGGAAGGAAACTGTGTTTGCCACCAAAGGTTGATAAATATTGATTGTGAATTGAAAAAACATACGTTAATGAATACTATTCACATAAATATGGATCATGCAAGCTACTATGAATTTCAAAACCTATGTTAATAATTACTACTCACTTCCTTTGATGAATTTCGATGCCATATTTAAAAAAATGATGCTAGAACCTGCACTGTAACAGGTGAATTAACTAGATATGGACATTCCCTTATCTACTTTTGGAAATTGCCAAAGACATTGAAAGAAGTTATATAAAGTACTAATCTATGTGGAACAGAGCCCCAACAAAGAAAAGAATTATGTGGCATTTTTAATCAGAGGATTAACTGCAAGAATACTTGGAAATGTAAGTACGATCAATGAAACTCTAACCTAGCATCACCACCGGAGCTCAGGAAAGAATATTGAATGCAACAGAATGTAGAGGATTTTTCTTAAATCCCATATTTACCCAAAGAAAAAGAATTAGACCAGATAGTGTACCACTTGGAACTAGAAGGGACTATAGAGAATTCCATAAAAATAACAAATATATGTAGCAGTGGATAGTCAATAAGAAGATTATTAAGCCCCTTCATATAACCTATAGGTATTTTTTAGCTAAACACATGTTTTCATATCCCATACATTTGCCTATTATAGAACTATTCCCTTCTGCCCCCCTGTGGCCTCTTTTTATAATTTTTTAGACATAAGCATCTCGATCGAGTCCATACCTCGACCGAGTTAATACCTCGACCGAGGTATTTATTAACCCTCGGTCAAGGTTTTAATACCACGACCGAGGGTTAATAAATACCTCGGTCGAGGGCTGAAAAAAACCTCGGTCGAGGGCTTGATAAAACCTCGGTCGAGATATTAAAACCTCGGTCGAGGGCTTGTTAAACCCTCGACCGAGGTACGTTTTTTTGTTTTTGCCTAAAAGCGCTTGCCAAAAAGTGTTACCCAGGTCCATGGATTCACCCAAATTACTCTCAATTTCATTAATATGTGTGTAATACAATGATTATATGATATAGATGATTCAAATCCAGTAGTTGTGACTCAAATTTCATAACTTGGGATACTCTGGAGCTCACTAACTATGGAAAAAACACCACTAGAGGCTCACTATTCTAAATGAAGACAACTAAATCAATTGACAATTCGTTAACTGATCAAGGTAGGTAGGAAAATCTGCTTAGTATCCTTAATTCCTGAAAATGTGGCACTAGGATAACTATAGCTGAAATGAATGATGCACATTAGAGGATAAATCAACATACACTAGGGTGCCTTAATGAGGGGACTCCCATGGCCCAGTGTGGATTCCTAAATTAGAGGGATTGATCTCTAGAGCTCCTAAACTTAAAAAAATGGGTGCATCAAGTGGTAGGTGGCCCTAAATGAGTTCCCAATGGAACTAGTGAAGTCGCATCATACTTCTAATCTAGGAGATTCCATTTAGACTATAGTGGTTAAGGGAGGATTATAATTAATCCCGACACCGCTAGATAATAGTACCAAAGGTCACCATTACAATTTACTACAAAAATTAACTTCGCAATAAACCAAGGAAAAGGGGAAGACCTCATGGGAATCCGCCCCCCCCCACCCCGCTCAAAATGAGGAACAAAACCAAGAATAATAAACAGATAAAACCTTTACACTAAAAAGAGATATGAGATAGGAAAATCACTTTTTAGTGAAATATTTGGCAAATATGTCCACAACCTGCTCCTCTATCATGTAGTAATGCAAAATGACAACCTTACTACGCACTAGTTCTTGGATGTAGTGAATATGGAATTTAATGTGGTTGGTCCACTACTTATCATTAATGGATCAATGGATATATTGATTACACTTTGATTATCACAAAATAGTTATATTGAAGAATAATTGTGAATTCCAAAATCTATCAAAATCCCATGTGGCCAAGCTACCGAAATAGTTGCATTCATAGGCCCCCCAATACTCTGCTTCAGGTGAAGAGAGAGAAAGAGCTTCTTGCTTCTTTCTTGAGAATCCCGGATCCTAACATGAACACAAATTCTAATGTATATTTTTTTGTGAGTATTGTCACCATCCTAGTCTGAATCAATAAAACAATTCATATCTAGTTGAGCACTGGAAAAATAATGGATCCCAAACTCTCTCGTACCTTGCAGATAATGCAAGATGCACTTTGTTTCTTTCCAATGCAACACATATAGCTCCTATATGAACCTAGTAACAACACTCACAGCATAAGAAATTTTTTTCCTCGAATGGGTGAGCTACAATAGGATACCAATCAACTTCTTGTAGAGTATATTATCAACCAAGGGTGTAGAACCATCTTCTTCCAAACTAATTCCAGATAAGAAGGGGAAGATGCTACTTTACAATCAATCATGTGAAATATTTTGAGAAAATATCCTATGTATGTAGAGTGAGCAATAATAATCCCAAAAAAAAAATTATTCACTTAAAGTCCAATAAACTACCTTCACATCCTTATATCTTGCTAAATCTACAACATTAGGATTCATTCTCCATCAGACTTGTGTTGTATCAAGTTTGGAACTTATGTTGTATTAAGTTCAGAAAACTCTTTGTGATACTTGTGTTTTATCAAGTATAGAACTTATGTTGTATAAAGTTCATCAACTTATGTTGGATTAAGTTAAGATCTTATGTTGTATCAAATATAGGTTGTTGAATTTAAAAATGATTCCTATAATATGATATTATGTTCTATTAATACAAGGATCTTATGTTGTATTAAGATCAGGACCTTATGTTGTATCAAGGTTCTATATGTGTGTTGTATCTAGTTTGTTGTATTAAGCTCAAGATTCTTGTGGTCTATCAAAATTGGTCTTGTGACGTATAAGCACCATATGACATGTTTTGTATAAAGTCATGAGGATATACTATGTGATGTATGGATAGTAATGGTCGACAAGTGCTATAAGTCTCCTTTAGGGATTATCTACCCATTGATTGATTTACTATAGCATATTAATATACGACCCTGGGTAATACATATGATCATAGGTTAGAAACAATTCTTCCAGAGTATGAAATGATAAAGATGATTAATTAATTAAACACTCTTGGACCATGTAGAATTAATTAAATTATAAATGAGATGAGCACAAGGGTAGAGTATGGATTCAAATGTACCATGTCATACCTTCAATGAACTTGAATTACACAGACATCAGTTAAGTCTAAGTTGTGGAAAACAAATTTAAGTTAATTAAGCAATATATTCCTTGATTTATGAAAAGTGGTTCTTGTCGATGGAACTTATTTTGGAGCAATAAAAAAGTAAGTTAAACTCCTAACTAATGGTCAAGAAATTAGTTAATCAGATTACATTTATTTCAATTCAGTTAGAGGAAGTTAACACCATTGAATTAATGGAGGGAATGTATCTTCAGTGTGGGAGATAATTACGAGGTGACAACTTGGAACCAAGTCAAGGAAGGCAGAATAGGTAATGTGTAGACACTGCATAGAGTGTTCACAGTTATGAATCTCATGCAATCATTCACTACCTTTCATTATATGATAAATAAGCTTTTTATTAGAGTGTTATGCACTTGGAAAGGTTATGATAGTATCCCATATGATATCTATTCTCTTGTATTTCTTATATATCGATTATCAAGCAATATGCAAGTATTTTTTGTTGGGTTTTTCATACTACAGATTTTGAAGGTTTTCCTAGGGTACATCATTTGTCTTATGGATTGAGTAATTTTTGTATTTGAATTTTTTTATTAGATCTACATGCACTAGATTTGTTTATCGAAAAATCTATATAAAGTTAAAGTATTTTCATAATTTCTAAAACATTGACATGGTATCAGAGAAAGGGTGTACATGATATTAGTTCTATGCAAACATTCTAAACCTATGCAAGTTCTTAAAGCATTGAGAAAGACCTTGAAGCAATGGAATTAATATATGTATGATCAAAAGACAGACTTGAAGGCACAAGAAACTTCAACACATGGAAGCAAGGGTGGTCAACATTGTCGAAGAGCATTATCTTCATTCCTTTTTGACCACCCTAATTAAAGAGTGTACTACAAATGTAGGACTAACAAATTACAAGAAGAATCAATAAAAGGAAAATAGGGTCATACATGATTCCATGAAGGAAAACCTCATGTTGGTGATCACACTGTTGAGGATGAGAAATAAGTGTTTTGACACACTCATGAATCTTTATGAGAAGAAGGCCCCTACTCAAAATATGGATTTGAAGAATAAGTTGTGAAATATGAATATGGAAAGAGATGAGAGTGTAGCCTCATTCTTCACAAATATTTCATAGGTGAAGGATCATATTTTAAACATCAATGTGGGGATGAATGTGGATGATCTTCTTCAAACATCCATTGATGGCCTCCTTTCCTCATTGGAGACCTTTATTGTTATGGTAAATGGAAGAGAAGAGAATAAAAAATTTGAAATACTTTGGCATGATTGCATTCAATAAGAATGGCACATCAAGAACAAAGCATTTCATGCTAAGGAGGTGAATCTAGCTATCACGACTAGAACCAAGAAAGGGAGCAATCCATTCGGTCACAAGAAGTCCCTCCTTAAAAAGAAGAAATAGATAAATAAAAAATTTCAAAAATAAAATATTATATATTTTTATTGTCAAAATTTGGGCACTTTATACGGGATTGTCATGTGAAGAAAATAAAAAATGATGTTTTCATGATTCCACCACCATTGAAGAATCTTCCAAAGAAAATGCACTCGAAGAGAAACAGACAAGGATGTATTGTTACCTCATCTCGCCTTTAAGTGGATATCTTACCATATGATCATATTCATGGTTTATTTACAATGGTGATTCAAAGCACACTTTAGGATACAAGGGCGCAATATCCAACCTAAAAGAAATACAGTTTCATGCATGGTAAAATTGGGATATACTTCCACATACTCAATCCAAGGAGTTGGATCCACATCCTTCTAGTTGAGTTTGGGAGACACGCTACATGCGGAGGAAATTATTGATATACATGGATTGAAGAATAACCTACTCTATGTTTATTTCATTGAAGATGAAGGATTCTGAGTCAACTTCATGGAGAATCAAGCATACTTGTGGATGAAGAACTAGAACATCGATACTGCTAATATCATTGAAGTTTAAGAAGGAAGAATTTATAAGGTCCCATGAAATAATATCTCATACATGACACATCATACTATCATCCCATGCAATCCTTGGCATAGGATACTTGGACACCTCTAATTCAGAGCACTCCTTGGTTTGCAATGAATGGTGAAAGGTATGCCTAGTTTTGATTATGTACATGACACTATTTATAGAAGTTGTGCTTTAGGAAAGAATGTTAGAAACAAGTTTCATATCAGTCATACTATATCTAAAGGAATATTATATTTAGTGCACTCAGATGTGTGTGGACCAATGTCTTTCTTGTCCCTTAGTGGGAATCTCTACTATGTTTTATTCATTGATGATTTCTCCCGTAAGGTCTGGATTTACTTCACGAAAGACAAAAGTGAAACATTCAGTAAATTCCAAGAGTATAAATAATTAGTTGAGAATCATACAAGTAGGAATATATGTTCCCCAAGGTCTCATAATAGTGGAGAATTCGAATCAAATTCTTTTAATAAGTTTTGTAGTGATGTAGGGATATGTAGACAATTAACAGTTCATTACCACCCACAACAGAATGGGGTTACAGAGAGAAAGAACATAATTTCTTGTGAGGATGAAAAATACATGTTACATGATCAATATCTATATGCTTCTTTTTAGGAAAAAGAAACTAGTAAGACATTGTACATACAAAAAAAAAATTCCACATGTAGTTTCTTTAGATGAGAAAACATCTAAAGATGTGTTCATTGGTGAGAAACCAGACATATCACATATTCATACTTTTGGATGTCCTTTGTATATTCACATTCAAAATTAAAAGAGAACCAAGATGGAACCTTCTATAAATAAGGGAAATTTTGGTGTCTATAGTGATACCTCCAAGGAATTCAGAATATATGTACCTAGTGAGAGACATGTTGAGGTTAACCAGGATGTGACCTTCCATGAGGAGGAAACATTAAAGTGATAAAAATATATTTAATGTGATCCAGATATAGAGGATGGCGATGCTTCTATATTACAGGATCATGATGATGATTCTTCCTCTTCTAATGTTCAGAGGAATAATCCAGCACAGCATGAAAAGCTACCTGTCATTGATGAACCAATTTAACTATTCATGAACCTCCTTGAAAGATGAGGTCACCATGTTTGCGAGATGCAGTCGGAGATGATAAGAATAATGGAGCACCAATAGGAACTTCTAGAGAGTGCAAGAATCCTTATAGGTATTCAAGACACGTTGCATTGATGAGCAGCATTAGTGACTCGGAGCCTTCATCATATGAAGAGGTTTAAGGGAAGCAAGTGTGGAAAGATTCTATTATAGAGGAATATCATTATATTTTGAAGAATGATGTTCAAAATATTGTTCCCATACTTGAGAGGAGGTCAGTTGTAATTTCTAGATGGATTTACAAGATGAAACATGTCACAGATGCCATTCTAGACAAGTACAAAGCCAGGATTGTTTCCCCTAACTCTTCTCCAAAAGGAGACATTGATTATGAGGATACTTTTTCTCCAATGGTTAGGTATACTGCTATTAGATATATTATTTCACTTTCATCAATACTGAGATGGAAGCTTCACCAAAATGATGTGAAGACTTCCTTCCTCAATGGTGAGGTTGAGGAAGTGGGTTACATCAAGCAGCCTGAGGGTTTTGTGATACATTGGAAGGAGCCCCTTGTGCACAAGTTGAATAAAGCCATGTATGTGTTAAAACAAGATCCTTGAGCTTGGTATGCCAGAATAAACAATTATCTTTAGAAACTAGGTTTCTTGAAGAGTGATGCAAATTCAAACATGTACTTCAAAGTAGTGGAGAACCAACCTATGGTACTAGTCCTATATGTGGATGATATTTTATTCACTAGAGAGGAAAGACTGATTACTGAGTGTCATAGAGAGATCAGCTTACAATTTTAATTCCTAGGCCTTAAAAGTTTGGAGGAGGAATGATAATATATTTCTATCTCAAGGAAAGTACACGATGGACATCCTACGCAGATTTGGCATGGGGGGTTGTAAATCCATAAATACTCCAATGGATTCCAATTTGAGGAGAATCCATGAGACTGATATTAGATCAGATCCAGTGGACCTCACATTATACAAACAAATGATTGGCTTGTTTATGTACCTGATACATTCGAGGATAGAAATTTTCTATGTAGTCAGCATATTGATTCGGTTCATGAATGATCCTAGAGAGAGATAATGGCTTGTAGGTAAGCATATTTTGAGATACCTCCATGGTATAGTTTCTTATGGACTGAGGTATGCCTCTAATGGAGTATTTTTATTGCTTATATGTATTGATTCTAATTGGGTTCGCATCATTGTTTATTGGAAGAGAAATTATGGATATTGTTTCAGCTTGGGTTTTGTTATGATTTCATGGTCTAGTGGAAAGAAGGGTTCAATTTCCTATACAAACGCAGAGGATGAGTACATTGTTGCTAGTATTGCTTACATAGAAGTAGTGTCACTGAGAAAAATACTTGGAGGATTGTTCGGTGAAATGATAGAGCCTATAGTGATCAGGTGTGACAAACAGATTTGTATAAATATTTCTGAAATTTTTTTGGTTTACGACAAGTCAAAAAACTTATAGATGAAGTATCACTTCATTACAGACATGGCTTATAAAGGTTTTGTAAAACTTTAGTACATATGTAATGATGACCAGATTGTAGATGTGATGACAAAACCTCTATCTGTGATGAAGTTCAGAAACTTTCGAGATATGCTTGGTATTGAAGAGAATGTATCCCTCACCAAGAGGGAGTATTAAATTTACATCATAAGGATTCATTTTCCATGATACTTGTGGTGTATCAAGTCCAGAAATTATGTTGTATTAATTTCAAAAACCTCTCTATCAAACTTATGTTGTATGAATTCCAGAACTTATGTTGTATTAAGTTAAGAGATTGTGTTGTATCAATATATCGTATTGAGGTTATGAGAGATTCCTATACTATGAACTTATGTTGTATTAAGATCAAGATCTTATCTTGTCTTAAGGTCAATACATTGTGTTGTATAAAGGTCAAAGACATGTGTTGTATAAAGTCTAGAACTTATGTTTTATTATGTTTATGAGTATTGTGTTGTATCAAGACTTGTTTTGTGTTGTATCAAGTCATGAGGATATACTATGTGATGCATGGACAGTCATGATCACTAGGTCCTATAAGTGTTTTATAGGGATTAGATACCCCTATAGTGAATTACTTTAGTATATGACTATACGACCCATGGTAATACATATGATATAGGTTGGAAACAATTCTTCTGAGTATTATATGATAAACATGATTAATTAATTAAACACTCTTCAACCATGCAGAATTAATTAAATAATAAATGAGATGAGCACAAAGATAGATTAAGGCTTCAAATTACCCATGTCATACCTCCATTGAAATCGAACTCTACAAACATCAGTTAAGTCTAAGTTGTCGAAAAAAAGTTTATGTTAATTGTGGAATCTATTCCTTGATTTATGCAAAGTGGTTATTGTTGCTGGAATTGATTCTGAAGCACTAAAACCATTTAGTTAAATCCCTAACTAATGTCAAAACAATTATTTAACCGGTTCCATCAAAGAGTCATCTTCGATGTAAATGTTTGATCCACCAGAGAGATCTAGAGAAGAGAATGATTCTTTAGAGGAAACCATTGGGTTGGATTCTTTAGAATCAATGAGAAAAGATTCTGACTGAGAGAATCTCGCCTTCCGTACATGGAATCTCTTATGATCTTCAGCCTTATTTCTAGGATCAGACTTCCTTGTACCTTCAAGAAGATAAATATGGTTATGTTCAAGGATTCTATACTGTTTTTCTATGGTTTTTTTCATAAATAGTTTCTCTGTATGATTCCCTCTCTTGTTATATGAGAACTTGTCCTTGTCAAACTTTTTATGCTTGTCCTTCTTAGAACTTGAGGCTTCTTCTGAAGGATTTTTCTTCTCCTTGTGATTGAAATCAATGTTCTTCTTTTTCTTTCCTTTATGCTTCCCCTTTGCTTGTGCATTCTTAGACTCTCTAGCTAAGATATCCTTTGTAGGTTTCTAGGGCTCCGATCTGTATCAACTTATCTTTTTCCTTAATAAGAGATTGTGAGAAGGAATCAAGGGATGACATTCTCCAATTTTTAATTTCTTAATCCTTTGAAGTAAAACATGGGTAAGAACAGTGAGAATTTTGGTCCAAGTTTTCTTAGAATAGAGAGAACCAATTAGTCATCCTTCTTGTCAATACTACACTTCTTGCACTACATGAACAAGGATTTGAATTTGGAAAATAATTATTTGATGGCGTTGAAGTTGTTGGGAAAAATAGAAATCAACTCATTCTCTAGAATATGGCCTCTTAGCTCATCTTGTTTTCCAAATAGTGATTCGAGCTTCTTCCTTATTTCCTTTAGAGTTTTTAATCCATCAATATGGAATACTAACTCCCTAGAGATATGAATGCACATGAGTCTAAATGGTTCATCCAGCTTATTTAGATACTTCGACTTCTTAAGAGGTTGTTGGGGTTTGACCTCCTTGTGACAATGCTTCATGAAAATATACTCATATCACTATCCATGTTTCTATATCTACATCAAGTTGTGTATAATTTAAATTTCAATCTTCAATAATTCCAAGAAATAATCATGAAAAGAGCACATTTCCATGTTCAATCATTTCATAAAATAAATCCATGCATAATATCATGATATATCCTACAATAAATGCCAATATAACCATCATCATATCTGCCATACCATATTTAATGACTTGAAAGAGATATACTAAGAGAGAGGCTCACATACCAAGATCAAAGATGAGCTCTATCCATGAAAGACATGGGTCATCACAAGGGAAACCCAGAAGATTGAATCATGCATTTTCCAAGATTACAATATGAATATACAATATAGAAATCAAAATATTAATTATATAGATTCATGACATATCACTCGCAATCATCTTTCCAATGAGACAAGAATTTTGTAATTCTGATACCATATGAGAAATTTATGCCATTTTCTATGAGTCTCCTCAATCCTCAAAGATGCCTAGATATTTCTCTTCCAAAATGTTTCACACTTTCTCCAAATATGTGCAATATAAAGAGAGACTAGATTGATTATGAAACAAAAATTTGCATCATCTATTTATGTACTTCATCATGATCTAGTATCTTATTTTAGTGTCACCTTAAACTCGTACTTAATTTGTGGATGTCCATATTTTAAGGGGGTCTCAAGGGTTAGTACCCCACCTCAAGAGTCCATAATTACACTTCATGCCAAAAATTCAATATAGCTCCATATATTCTCCAAATGGGCCCCTGGGAATTGAATACATCATCATACTTGGTGGATGCACCATTATTTCTTACATGAATCTTTACCACTTCAAGTGGTCTAATGAGCCAAAGTACCACAACTTCTGGAGTGATGTGGACCAAGCATTATTATTTAAGGGGTACGTCAACCTTCACACCAACTTGGTTTGAAAAAAAAATTGGGACCCTTTAGGCCCTTCTCCACCATGGGTCATGTAGCCCCAATCTCATGGGAAAGTGGACCAAACTCCATTGTTTTTGGGTTTCTCCACCTTTTATTTCAACAAATATTAGGGGCAAACTTAGAGACTTCTTTAAGATTTTGATCCATATGTGTACATCAAAAAGTGTCTTGTTTTGAGGGCCATGTGTAAGCAATATGCCATAAGGTTACCTCTTTGCATGACATATATATACATAGTTTGACATCTATGACAACTTTATTCCACGGAAATGCTAGTGCATTCCTGTACAAGTTTGAAATTTACACAGTATTTAAAGAGGTACTTGTTAAAACATTGATGCTTAAATTCATGTTATGTTTCAATTATTTGTTATTTCCATGGTTATGAGCATGTTTCTTATCTTAGTTAGTATATTTATGACATTCAATTAAGGAATTAATGCCAAGAGTCCTTACATTTTCTTCCTATTGAGTATACTTTGAAATTATATATAAGACTCTAAAATAAGAGGGAGAAGTAAATAAATATCAAGGAATACATAGAGGAATTATATAGAGTTCCATAATATATGGACCCATTAATGACGGTTGTGAATCAATCACTAGATATATTGATAGTTTTAACTATGCTATTTCGGATTAATTTAGCATAATAAGGATTAGAATGGTTGGATAAGCATACCAGTTGGATATAAAGTATAAATAGACATTATAAATGAAGAAACATAATTCAAGAGGGAATACAATAGTTAGAGGTAGGGTTAAGAATCTATTTGGAAAGGAGATGAACAGTGGTACCAAAGTAGAAGAATGCATTAGTGATAGTAGTTCCTCTCACGACTATAAAATGAGTAATGACCCTTATAAGGGTAGAGGAAATTATAATGTAAGAGCAAACTTTAGTGGTAGAGGGACTAGAATTTCCGCAATAGTTTTCTATAAGTGTAACACCCTAGTAAGTAAGCATTATGAATTCCCAAAGAACCTACATACTTTGAGAAGGGAGGAAATAAAAATCCATGTTGTTCAAACAATAGGAAGTGTTACGAGGTCTACAACTAGAAGTAATGTTTAAGTAACACAATCAAAATATGGAGGAAATAGGATGTTCAAGAGTGCACTAATGAAACCTGCTAACCAACATAAGATTAAGGAACCATACCAGAGAAAATCCATTTTTAGGACCATGTGTAGAATTGGAGGTAGGTGTTGCTCCTTAATTGTAGATGGTGGGAATACTAAAACTTTAGTGTCGATGAAGGTTTTGGAAAAAATAGGATTGAAATGTATACCACATCCCTAATATTATAGGATTCATGGTTACAGAAGGGTGACCATGTCACTATTTTACAATAGTGTCTAATTAATTTAAGCTTGAAAATTTTAATGATAATGTGTTGTGTGATGGTGTACCCATGGATGCACATGACCTACTATTACGTAGAACCTGGTAGTATGACAGAGGGATGTTATATGATGTATTTCAAAACATTGTTCTAGTAATGAAGGATGGTAAGAAGAATTTAACGGTACCCTTAGAGGATAATAGGAGTAATGGAGCTAACACTAGTGATTCTTATGAATGTTGGGTGATTTTTTGTTCGATGAAGCAATTATTGAACGAAGAAAAAAAAGATGAATTCTTGTTTCTTTGTTGTCAAAAGGACCCAACATCGCATTAAAAGGAGGCACTATTCTTATAGATAATGGATTCGTTTTTCAAAGTATAGAGGGAAAATTTCATACGAGTTACCAAAGGAATTACCACCCATAAGGAGTATATCAGATCAAATTGATCTAATACCATGATATAGTTTTCTTAATAAGGTGCTTGACATAATGAATCCAAACAAGAACAAGGAGCTAAATAGACATGTTCAAGTGTTGATGTAAAGAGGAATGATAAGAGAGAGTATGACCCCATATGCAGTACATATTGTAATTGCACCTAAGAAAGGAAGGGAATGGAGTATGTGCATTGATTCAAGCACCATAAATAATATTACGATAAAATATATATTCCAATTTACAAGAATGGATTATTTGCTAGTTTTCTTGAGTGGAGAAAGATGCTTCACCAAAATTTATTTGAACAATAACTATCATCAAATTAATATGAATAGTGAATGGGATGAATGGAAGACTACAATAATGACCAAGGAAGGGATATATGAATGGATAGTTATGCCATTTAGGTTGATGAACAATCCATGTACTTTCATGAGGTTCTTCAATGAAGTGTTAAATCCATACTTGGGTAAATGTGTGGTTGTCTACTTAGACGCCATTCTGATTTTCAGTCAAATTAAGGAGAAGCATTTGGCACACCATTCCAAGTGTTTCAAAGTTTGAGGTATTGATAGTTGTTGGTAAACCTACATAAGTGTCCTTTTATAAAGGAAAAATCAGTATACCTAGGATTTGGTATGTCTTAGAAAGGCATACAAATGGACTTGATAAGTTGAACGCGATTTTAGATTCATTTGTACTAGAAAATACAATATAACTACATAGTTTCCATGGATTAAACCAACTTCTTAAGGAATCTCATAAGGAACCTTAGTGGCATTTTTTTATGAACATAACATAGCATATATTAGTATATTTAATTATATGTAAGTATTGATATAGTAATAATGGAAAGGTGTTTCCATAAGACATAGCCTTATGCAAAAGTAAATTATCAATCATATATATGAGGCCATTTCTATTGTACACTGTCATTTATCATTCATTATTATATATTATCAAATATTTATAAATATTGCCTTTTGAAAAAATATTATTTAATATCTTAAGCTTCCACAATATTAGTGCTTCATTCGTATCAAATCAAGCACTTTGTATTCATGGGAAAATGAAACATTATGATAGAATATAAGGAATGGGATCCATCGTTATAAAATGAAGATGAAGAATCTAAATCCAGTTGGGGAATTAAAGAAAAAAAATCCTTGAACTAATGCGACTAATGTGCTCCAAATGACCTTAGTGAAAACAACAACCGTCTTAAATTTTTTCATTTGACACATCCACTTCATTGAAATTCATTAAAGATTTGAATGCTCACCATATGGTATCAATTCCAATGGCTCCTCTCATGACTTAGAAATTTATATCAATGATGATGACAGTGAATTAAGTGGCAATGTGGCTAAACATAACTTTTTCGAAGAAGAATCCAAGAATATTGTTTATTTTTCTAAAGTAATGACAAAAATAATAGTTGCTAGTTTATGGACACCTACAAAAATAATATCAAATGCACACTTTCATGGAGTGAACTTTCCCACCTCTCAAAGGTTACACAACCTAAAATTCGTCATTTTCTAAGTTCTCCTAACACGATCTCTAGCTATAGGTCATTAATTCCCAATTACAATCCATTACACCAAAAAAAAGTCAATTTCCCTTCTGCACAATTCATTTTCCCTCGTAGATCTAAAAGAGGGTCAAAATGCTATGTTAATCACAAAGTTGCAGACACTATACCATCTCTTACCACAACATGGTTGTTATGATTCACAAGCATTGGGAAGTGAAGGTGAAAACACATAATTCTCAAGCATCTAGAACATGCTTATCTTCAAGATATGGTGTTTTCAGTGGTATATTCAATGTTTGATAGTTAGGGAAACATATGATTCATCCAAGAACCCATTGTTTAAATATTTTAGTTCTAAGAGAAATGATTTAATTTCTTGTCGAGAAAAGGAATTGTGACTTGTTGAGATATTTGAAGAGTCCCATCTATAATTAGGGGATTGTCATGTTGATAGTAAGGAAATACTTAATTTGGTTGATGCTTGCATGGGGAGAGTGACTCTTCCTTGGCCATGGAGACTTACAAATTATTTGGTTTCCATTGTTATAACTAGGTTCATAAAGGGTGAGAAAGTTTCAAATGTGCAAAGAGAACTTAGTCATATGTAGGATAGCTTCCTTCAGCAAGTAAAATAGTTTTTGAAGATGGTTGAAAATGATGTTGGTATTTCATAACAAATGTAGGTATTTCAGTTATTCAAGGTGAAATTAGATTTAATTGTGTTATTGCTTTATCTGTTGAGGATGAACCATGAGTGTGTCTAAGAGTCTATTAAATTGTTCTTATCACCGAATGATGATTTTTTTTCGAGTCATATTCTTATCTATTGTGTGCCCATTCTACTTGAGTTCTATAAGATTCTATCAAAGTGTGTATATAACCATGTTTTAACACATTGAAGTTTGGTTATCAATATGCTCACCATGAGCAACTCAAATCACATTTCTCAAAACCTAATTTTTCATCATCCTCGGGTGTTGAACCTACTGGGACTATAATGACGGTTGTTGTTTCTTATTCAATGATTAGGGGAACCTCATTAAAAAAGGATAAGGTTTTAGAAACTATGAAGGGGTTACTAAAAAAAGCCCAAAAAATGTTTGATTTTCTCAAATATCAACTAATAAATTAGGGGATTAACTCAGTAGACATTCTGCAGGAAGTAATGAGCCTTATTTTTGACAAAGTGGTGTTGGAGATAAAAAAAAATTCCCCATGTTCGGTGAGTTGTGATAGGATCTAAGCACATCACTACCTCAATTTCGATGTGAAGAACTGTATGGAAAATAAATTACATTTTGAAGGATTCTTCTTAAGACTTTCCAAGAACCATTTGAAGGTTCAAACAATCTAATGGATGAAACCAAAAAAACGATAGCACTAGATCAATAATATAAACATTATGAAACATTGTCCTCACTCACTCATGAAACATCTCTTATGTTATAAAGTGTAAATAAATCTCTTATAGTACTGACTCTAACATGAAATATCTTAGATAGATAATAAAACTTTTCATTCAATGTATTTTTCACGTAATCTCATCATTGTATTAAAAAACAATATCTTCTCATATAAATGATAATAGAAACCTAAAATTGATGACATATTTTAACTTCACAAATCGGTTGAACCCCAATGAAGTATCAAAAAGCTAAAATTGATGATAGTTTTTAACTTCACAAATCAGCTGAATCCTAGTGAAGCAAAGAGAGCTCAAATTGATTACATAGTTTAGTTTCCTCCTAATACTAACAACTAATTTCTCTCTTATACACAAATAAATCTAAAGTCTATCATGTGGCTACTTCTATTTTGGGTCAATTCTAGATGGAAGCAAACTACCTATGATTCAAATCATGTGGCTATTTCTATTTTGGGGCAACGCTAGATGGAAGAAAACTCCTAGGATTTAGAGGAGAAGACATTTATCGGTGTAGCTTATTTAGTAATCCATTAAAAAAGAATTGTGTTCATATAAACCAAGGGAAAGATACCTTATCCTAATTATGTGATTTACATGGCATCTATATTAGGAAAGTGGGTTATGACTATCTGAAAAACTTTGAGGTAGAACTAGCCTAGTGGTGGTGGGTGGTATGGAAGTTTCATTGGTATCCTAAGGAAAAAAATTAATGTGGTTGTTTTTATGCAACAAAACTTTGGCATGAGACATTTTATAAAGGAAAAATAGAATATGACCAAGAAGATGATATATGTGCAATAGTAAAGAAGAGACAAATTTCACTTAATCATTGAATTCAACTATGTGATTCAAGTTTTAAAAGCAATTGAAAATTATCTCTATGTAAAATGCAAATGTGCATGTACTTCTATGCCATACAATTTAATGACATGGTGAGAAAATTATTATACAAATTATTATAAGGAATTTCTTATTATCACTCTTGTAAAATATGGCAAGCTAGAATAAAAAAAGTATATCACCATGTAATGGAAGAGGTGATAAACAACAAGGAACCATATCAGGCTTATTTCAACGATGAGGCAATGGGAGACCCCTGTAGAAGCAAAGTTGGAGGAATTCTTTATTTGTCGAAGGTTCAAAGGTTAAAGTTTAGAGTAAGTCTTGTGCCATGTTAAAACTAGTTTGTGAAGCTAGGTGCCCTCATATTATTGTTGATTTTAATAGTGGAAAACAAAATTAAAATATACAGGTTTTTGGAGACACCTTGCTAATTATAAATCGGATCAAGGGTGGTGGGGCATGCAAAAATATTATCTTGATAAAGATATTAAAAATATATATATATATTCTTTAGATAAGGTTACATTTAAGTATATCTTTAAAGAACTAAATAAAAAAGGAGATATATTATTTAAAAAGAGATTTCAAATGCAGAGAAAAAGATGGCACATAGTGGAGGAATTGGAAGGGACAATATAAAAGTACTACCATCCTTCTTTCTACGAATCGCCTATCTAGGAATACCTAATCAAATCAAGTAAGAAGCATTGGAAATATTAAAGTGATTGATGGGTTTTTTTAATTTGAGGTAAAGAAAACAAGTATATTGGGTCTAAGTACTCTCATATTATTGTTGATTTTAGTGGTGGAAAAGAATATTAAACGCATACAGGTTTGGTTTTTTTTTGAGAAACCTTGTTAATTATAAACGGGATCAAGGGTGATGGGCCATGCAAAAATATAATCCTCTCTCGATATGTTTACATTTAAGTATATATAAAAAAAACAAAAAAACTAAATGGAGAAGGAGATATATTTTTTAAAGAAGGATTTCAAATGCAGACAAGAAAAAGACATAATAGAGGAGTTGGAAGGAACAATATCCAAATACCACCATCCTCCTTTCCACGAAGTGGCTATCAAGGAATAAGTAATCAAATCAAGGAGTAGGAAGTACTTTTTCAGTCAAAACCGATTCAGATTTATTAAACTAAGAAATACATGAGGCAGGTCTGGTTTACAGGATTGTCAACAGCAAACATGAGCCTGATCTGGTTTACAGGATTGCCAACAGCAACTCTATAATTACTGTTTGGCAGTGGCCATGGATCAGAAACTGTACTGAAATACAGAAAGAACCCATATGCCAATAGGGTTGTTCTGTCAAACATAGATTCATCATACAAATTTACATCATATAACTGCTGTTAATGTTGATTATACATGGCAGAGATCTCTTTCATTCAGGAACTAACAGTTTCTTCTTCTTCATGGGCCTTGGCATTTGCATCTTTTGAGACCAATGATGTCTCACCATTGGATTGCCTGAGAACATCCATCTTGAACATGCTCTCAAACAAACTGCTTCCACATTCATGAAGTTGCTTCACGCATTCAATGAACGATATGTTCTCGTTCTCTGAGCCGAATTTCTCATGCTGGTCTTCTCCATTTGCTTGAATGTGAGTTGATTCATCTCCGATATAATTTTCATAATTCATCTGTTTGGCATGGTAGCCATGATCTTCAGAGGAGCTCATGTACGAGCGGACGCTTAGGAGCGCCATGGCACAGAGTGCGGTGGTCACCAGAAGCGGCCAGAAATATATGAAGATATCGTGGACTCTGGGTACGAATAGAATTAGCATGCCTGAGCAACATAATGCTACGGAGGCTGCAAGATGGCTGCGAACCATAGCAAGTTTTTCAGATATGTAAGCAACTGCCATTGCTGTAAAACTTCACAGCTACCAGCAAGATCCTTGTCAGTTGATAAATGGAACTCAGATTGCTGCCATTTCTGTAAGATTGTTGTGGACATAAATCACATTTATGATGCCAAGAAGAACATGAAAAGCATGATTCTGTTTTCCTTTATAAAAGCATAGGAACGAACATTAATTACTGCTCATAAAGATAAAGAATCATATGCTTGCATGTCATTAAAGTACAAACTCATCTTGAAAAAGCCGAGTTATCTGCTCATATCGAATCAAAAAGTGGCACCAGATATGCATGCGAGCACGGGAATATGAGAGAACAAGATGCAATCATCCATGACAATGAAATTAATTGAAGTATATAGTTTACTTTCGGTAAAGAAAGAATAAAGCTGCTGCAGATATAGTTGAGTTGCGATACCAAGCTAGCTTCCACGGCATCTCATCATCCACTAAAACTAAAAGTTAGAAGGTTCACTGCATTTCCTTGCAAACCAAATACCTTTTGTAACATTAAATATGTATTTTATGGAATATTCCCAGCTTGAGTGAATTTTCAGTAGGTTCACTGTATTTCCTTGCCAAACAATTACCCTTTGGAAAATTAAATATATGTAGTTTATAAAACATTTTAAGCTTTGTTGATTTTCTTTTCTTATCTCTTAGATTTTAAATGTATTTTGTAACATTAAATACATGTATTTTATAAAACATTTCAGACTTGAGTGATATTTTAAATATAAATTATATACATTTTTTTTCATTACTTAAGTGTAGGTATGTATGTGTATTTTATTTTTCAAATTATAAAATATGATAAAAAAAGCACTTTTGTGTAAGTAATAGTTATTCTTTGAATCTACTTTTATTTACGTATAGCAATACAACTTTTCCAAAGGAAGTAATCCCGTGTTCACAAGCCATTAAGAATTATCAAGACAAGCTAGAGCACATGGCATAAATATCCATTATCTATGCTACGTTAAAGTTGCATCTTATTCCAAATAAGATTAACATGCTATCAATATTAATCATTTAAATAAATATACCAAGATCATTTCGATATTAAGATAAGTTAATATTTTTTTTTCAAAGTTAAAAAAAACACAACTTGTTATTGGAAAGGAAAATTAAAGTTGTACATTTGAAGATGTCTATGCACATAAAAATTTTGCCTTTGACTTGAAGATGCACATATGGCTAATACTAAGCATCAAATAAAACATATATCTCATTTTTCTACATTATTGTAAACATTTATATAGAGCATAAAAACATAAAACAATTTTACTACGAATTTCTCATTAATATAGCTGATATGGGCCAACATTACAAACTCTATAATCTTTAAATTATTTAAATTCTTCAAAGTGTATCATTGCTTCTATCACTCTTATTGCTTGTTTGGACAAGTTGTCTTCCCAGGAGTTGAATTGTCTATAAATATGTTTGATGAAGAACCTATCAAAGTACACTGCGAGATTTCCAACATTTGTACACCAGTTTTCTAGTAGCAAAACATGCAGGGATGAATTGTCAATCACTGTGTCAATAATCACTTTTGAATCGTAATATACTTGGAGAGTATGAACCTAGTTGAATACTACAAAATTTAAGACTCCCCAAAGAGGCAACAACTAAGCTTTTGTATTGGTTATGGATCCACACACCAATTTCAGCAAAACATAGTGTTCCTTAGTGAGCATAAGAATCACTCCTTCATATACACCGTTGTTTATTGCACCATTGAAGAAGATACATGGCATTGGGTGAGTGCAAGCTAATGAGGGTCACTTTTGGCGCATTAGATGCAATAGAAAACTGAAAAGTTACGCATCCCTCAACTTGGATTTTTTGAGATACTTACACAAAATATCTTGCTTTGAGTAAAAAATATGAAACGTAGGACATTGAATCACCTTTTGGAAGATATCAGTTTTATGTATTGAAAATTTTCATAACTATGTCAAGTTTCTTCTTTTCTAACACTCACTTTTTATATTTTAGGAAAATGATAAGGTATATGTTTTTGTGGGTGCAAAGGGCCAAAATGATGGTTTCATACTACAACAATTAGCAGGCATGTAGAGAATATATAGCACTAGTGCAACACTATTTTTTGAAAATAAAATTAGTAGTTTTTAATTTATTTATAGTTATCTAAGTGATCATTTCTCGAAAATGGTACGTCTTTTGTGGGTGCAACCTTTGTAGGTGTTAATACAGTAATCATGAAATGGGTTTTTATAGAATGTATAGGTTAGTGTCTTTTAGTGCACCATACAAATTTTCTTTTTAAATAATCGAGAATTGAAAAAGCTATGGAAAAAACATTAATTGTGTGTTTTTTGAGTTAAGGAGTTAGGACACAAAAGAAATTGAGAAAAATAGGAAAACATACTATTTTTAAATCAAAATTACATTTTATATTCTATAGAAAAAATACTATATATGTTTAAGATTTCGTAAAAATTAACTGTGTAGAATACTGTAATGCTCAATTAGATATGGTTTATCATTTACCATGGCATAGGTTTTGTATTACCTAAGCAAAGTCGAAATCATACACATAGGACTATTGGTGACATGTGAGCAAGTGAATCGGCATGGTTTGGGTGCTACAAAATGAGATCATATTATGTTTAAATTCAAATTACATTTCCCTCCCCGTAGAATTGAAAAACATGTGTGCACTATATAATTGAAAAATAAGTGTGTTATCTAACTACAAAATGCATGGATGTTATATAAGTACAAAAATCGTGCACGTTATATAGTTCTATAATGCTTATGCATTAATAAAAACATCAAATGTATGGTTAATAGTTGCAAAGGGTGTGGAAGGGACAATGGGCCTATCGGATGTTGAAAATTCAAGTTGGGATGGTTATTAGTTGAGAGGGGGTGAGGATGAGTCAAGGGCCTAGGAGGATGTTGGAAGCTCAAGTGACTATGGTTAATGGTTTAGAGGGTGTAAGGAATGGTCAACACCCTAAGAGGATGTTTTAATTTCAAGTGTGGATGGTTAATAGTTGAGAGGGGGTGGGGAAGGGTCAAGGGGCTAGGAGGATGTTGTAATCTCAAGTGGGGATGGTTAATAGTTTAGAGGGGGTGGGGAAGGGTCAATTCCCTAGGAGGATGTTGTAAGTTCAAGTGGGGAGAGATGAAGGGAATGGGAACATGATGGGTCACATCGGTGAAGGGAAGCGGGGATTGAGATCATTATTAGAAGGATACTGAGATGTGTTGAAGACATATAGTGTTAGAAGCAATATGTGATACTTAAGCGACAAGGGGGGTATTATGGAGGGGAGGAAGAGGGATATGGTTTAATGTGAGAGAGAATAAGTGAATGGAAAGGTGGATATGGAGGGTTAGAGGAGGAATAAGGCATGTTAGAGGAGAGAGGAAGGAGGAGGGGGGAACTAAAGAGAGGGGAATGAGATGGAGTGAAAGAGAGAATAGGGGCCATAATGACATAGGAGGTTGAGTAGAAGGGATAAATTGAAAACATAGAGGAAGGGAGTATAATAGAGAGAGAGAGAGAGATAAAATGATGTAGAGAGAGTGTGAGAAAAAAATAAGATAGAGAGGGATGGGTAAGAAATGATGAGACATACAAGTGGAAAGAGACATAAATGGAGGTAGATAGAGGTGGAAATCTAGAGAGAGAGATGTAGATAAAGTGAGAGAGGGCGGGGGGGGGG
>LPNX010130928.1:184323-224847 GCA_001517045.1 Pseudotsuga menziesii
ATAGAATAAGAGAAAGGAATAGGAAGAGAGGGAAAGAAGATGTGAATGGGAGACATGTAGGGAGTAATGGTGATGGATAGAGAGACAGAGAGAGAGAATACGAGAGGGGATTAGAGACATAAAGTGAGGGAGGGAGAGAGACTGATGGAGAGATGGTGATAGGTTCAGGAAAATATAACATGAGGGAGGGATAGGAGGTGAGAGAGAGAGGAGTAGGAGGAGGAGTAGGATGAGAGAGAGTGGGAGAGAGAGAAATAAGGGTGAGGGAGGGAGGGAGAAAGGTAGACATAGATATGGATGGAGGGGATGGGTTTTAGAGGACTGAAGGGACCTAATGTGTGTGTGTGTGTGTGTGATAGAGATAGAGAGACTAGGAGGAGGGGTGAGCAATAGAGAAAATTGTAGGTTATGAGTGTGTGTGAGAGAGAGAGAGAAAGGGGGGGGGAGGGGTGGAAATGGGATAAGTGGGGTGTAAGGGATGAAGAGGGAGTAAGGGAGAGAAAGTTAGTTAAATGGAAGGGTAGGGAGGAAGGGAGAAATGAATGGAGGGATAAGGAGTAAAGGTGGGGGAAAGAGAGTGATGGAGGGAGGGATGATGAGGGATCTAAAGAGAAGGTGGAGAGGGAGAAAGTTCAAATTATGGAGAGGGGGGAGGGTAAGAGTGAGAGAGATAGAGAGATGGAGGGGGAGTGAGGGAGTGATGAAGATAGATTGAAGGAAATAGATAGTGAGGGATGGATAGAAGGTGTGTGTGTGTGTGTGTATGTGAATGGGAGGGGTAGAAACTAGGGGAGAGAGAGAGAGAGAGAGAGAGAGAGAGAGAGAGAGATGGTGTCAAATGCAGAGGGTGGAGGGGTAAGTGATGGAGAGAGAGTGATGTTGTGATACAGAGAAGCATGGAGAGGGAGGGTGAGATATGTGGAATAGGGAGGGAGGGAGAGTGGTTGAGGGAGATATTGGGACATGTTGAGGAAAATAGAAAGGTAGGAAGGGATACAAGTTGAGATAGAGAGAGGGTATGGGAGAGGGATAGAGAAGATGGAAAGAGTTTATGAGAGAGTGGGAGTGAGGGAGGGAGGGAGGAAGGGACATACACACACATAAATATATATAGAGAGAGAGGGGAGGTGTTAGATTTTTATCATTTATATGATCTAGGATCTTATCTTAGAGAATAACATGCACAACAATAATCACAAGAGACAAAAGATACAAAGAATTTTCATCGGGGAAACCATAAAGGAAGAAACCCCACAACTTCCTCAGAGATAGAATGAGCATGAGTAGTAAAAGTAAAACCCAAAAATACAAAGATGATCTCTAACAGCTGATCTCTCTCACTTGTTCCAGCACTTCCCCTCTCACTCATGTGCCTCAGTTGAGTGAGTGAATATATATCAAATGAGGAGAGCCGCCCTCTATTTATATTCTTTCGTTCACTTGACATTTAACTCAACTATGTTAGCCCTAGTGTACTTGACTGGGTCGAATTCTCTATGGAGACTTTAGTGCCCCACAATTGTGGAGAATTACCCCCCTGACTTATAAAGGAGGGGACTTCCTCGTGTCTCTTAGTATTTCTCCCGATAGGAACATTAGGGTACAATAAAATACACATTCTTATCTCGATAGGAACATTGGGGTATGACTTTACATGACTTAATTACATTAATGATTCTCTCGATAGGAACAGCGGGGTAAAATACATCATATAAACAACTGAATACATTCCAAAGTTACAAATACATCAACACTCCCTCATAAATAGGAAGGTATTCTCTTGACACAATTCATCAGCATGAGTCTTGTTCACTAGATCATCATCATCACTTCTTTTGTTATCCCGAACAAATGGTGTTATCTCTCAATTTTAATTGTCACAGGAAGTTCTATAGAGACAGCCATTTTTTATGTTGGCTCTAGGCATAGCCTCCATGTATATCTTCATCTTCTTCATCACTTATATTTGACCATGGGAGGAACACATCGAACATCCATGTCAGAAAGGCATGCCCAGTACTTACATCTGACCATGGGAGGAACACATCCAAGAACCATATCGGAAAGGCTCATCACTTATATCCAACCATGGGAGGAACACATCCACCACCATGTCAGAAAGGCCCAGCACTCACATATGACCATGAGAGGCCCAGCCTACCACCATGTCAGAATGGCCCAGTACTTACATCCAACCATGGGAGGAACACATCCAAGAACCATGTCGGAAATGTTCATCACTTATATCCAACCATGGGAGAAACACATCCAAGAACCATGTTGAAAATGTTCATCACTTATATCCAACCATGGGAGGAACACATCCAAGAACCATGTCGAAAAGGCTGAGCACTTTTATCTGACCATGGGAGGAACACATCCAACAACCATGTCAAAAAGGCTCGACACTTATATCTAACCATGGGAGGAACACATCCGAAAACCATGTTAGAAAGGATCAGCTCTTATATCTATCCATGTGGATAACACATCCTGCATCCAAGCTAGAAAGGATCACCACTTATATTTATCCATGTGGGGAACACATCCCGCATCCATGTTAGAAAGGCTCACCACTTATATCTGACCATGGAAGGAACTAATCCTACCATGTTAGAAAGGCTCTGCAATTATATTTTCCCATGGAAGGAACCAATCCTACCATGTCATAAAGTATCTACACTTACATCTTACCATGGGAGGAACCAATCCTACCACCATGTCAAAAAGGCTCTGCACTTACATCTGACCATGGGAGGAACCAATCCTACCACCATGTCAGAAAGGCTCTACACTTACACATGACCATAAGAGGAACCAATCCTACCACCATGTCAGAAGGGATCTTGGACTCATCACTTCTCCTTGGAAGGAACCTTGATATGGAGAACACCAAGCTTCTCCCTGAAGTACTCAAAATTCACTCTTACCATTTCTAGCATATAATCACATTAGGGCTGACAACGTCCAAGGATAACCTGTGAGCTTCACCAGGATTGATTAAATACGAAGACAACCTATAGGACCATTTACGTCTAAGCAACCTACAAGCTTCACTAGGATTTTATGCTCAGACAACCTATCTCACCGGCTATGCTAGAACTCACTCTTTTGAGAGATCTCAATATAGATCACATACTGGAACTTCACTACTCCTCTCTGATCTCATAGTGAAGTAGCACCCTAAAGTTCCCTTCCTATCAATGGCACTTCTTTCCCAATCTGAATCCACATAACCCTCCAGGTTAATCTTCTGATTCGCTTCATACTTGAGCCCATAATCAACTGTACCCTTTAGGTACCTCAAAATATGCTTTGCAACAATCAAGTGAACATGTATTGGATTCGTCAGGAACTAGCTAAGTATGTTCACAACAAAGAAAATATCTGGTCTCATATTCATCAAGTACATCAATGACCCAATCATCTGACCATACATCGTAGCATCAACTAACTTTGATGAAGCATCACTCAATAGCTTCAGGTTCGATGCCATAGGTGTGGTCATGGCCTTGCAGTCCATCATCCCGAACCACTTCAATATCTCTACTACACACTTCCCTTGTCCCAGGGAGATTCCATCCACATTCTTCCATGCCTCCATTCCTAGAAAGTAGTGCATCATATCCATGTCCTTCATCTTGAACTCGAAAGCAAGTATCCTTCTTGCAACTTTAATTTGTTCATATTTTATTTTAGGAACAAGTCATTGACATATAACAGGAGCATCACTGGTCTTCCACCTTAAACCTAGAAGTAAAGGTTGGAATCTTCTTTACTCTCAGTAAATCCTAGAGTCATCAGTAAGCTATCCATCATGTCATATCATGTTGAACCTCAGGATCTTCTGTAGTCACTCCCTCTAAAGAAAAGCATCATTCTCCCTCTTCCTTTGATACTCTATGCATTAAAAAATTCTATAATGGAGTGACAAGTAGCTTCCTCTTCTACTAATATTCTATGAATCCATCTAGGGTCACTGGATATCAATATCCTGAACCTTTTCAAAATCTCTTCTCTCACCCATCTATGAACTTGTCACCCTCTATAGGATTTCATCTTCAACCTTGTAGAAAAGGTTAATATCATCATCACTCTAGGTGATCTTCAAGCTCCTCATGTATGTGTTATCCCATGGGTGTCTTTTGAGCTCATACAAGGCCTTCTTTAATTTTCACACATGAGTTTTCCTATCATGTGCCTCAACTCCCACTGGATGCTAATGTCTCTTCATAGTCTATGCCTTCTTTCCGTGAGAAGCCTCATGCTACGAATATTTCCTTGTAACCCACGATGTTTCCATCTACTGCATGCTAGATCTTGCAGATCCACTACGGGTTTTCCTTCAGGTCTCAATACCACATCCTAAACATCATTCTTCTTAAACTGTTACTCTCCTTCCCTTCATTCTTGGGTACTTCTTCATAGTTGGAAGGTTCTGCATCAATGATGTCACTCAACAGTGTTACAAAACTACATTGTGTCTAAGGCCTCTTGAAGTCTTGTCATACTATTCTTCATTTTGTATTATTTCTTGAACTGCTGTCACTTGTTCTTGAAAATGAGTCTCATCCTTCTTTTCTTGTAGGCGATTGTACGTGATCTTTTCTACAATTCAAATGCACTAGTTGTATGGTTAGAATCATTTCATAAGGAATATTCACAATGAACATTCTTATGCATAAATATATAATCATGCAACTATTTTATCCAATACAACATTCATCCATATCTCATGGAAACTTTCTATATGCCTTCCATCTCTACCAAGACATCATTGAGATTGTGCACTAATCCAATATGTCATAAAAGAGGTTTCATTCTAGATAAGTAGCAATGGAGAGTTGCCTAGCACCATGAGCTACTTACCCATCCCATGAATATTAGTAGTATATTGTCATTAATGCAAACATTCTATCATGCATAATACATCAACTGAATATAAAAAAATGCATTACAAAACAATATCATGAAATGACAGTTAAATACTTATCTTTATTTGTTTCGTGGGTAGACTCCTTCTTTTATATTCATCATCTTATTCATTCATAACAACATTATTTCTTATCCAAATTCTTAAGATGTATAAGAGGTTCTTCAAGAATTGAGTTCTTCATTGTCCTCATCACTTGAGGGATATTCTTTGAATCATAAACCCTTAATATTCAATTTCTCCCATATTCTCTTCTCTTATTATGGGGAAAGCTTCATCTTCTATGAGCTCTTCCTAGAGTCTTCTGAAAGTAATCACTTCCTTCTGGCACACATTCATTGAATGAATGAATCCCATGATCTTGGGAGGCCATTCAAGGTGGTTATCACAACTTATGCATTCTCCACTTCTTCTTCTACTAATTCAAGTTGTTCTTTGATTTGAGAGACCCTTTTAAAGTATGATTGTATGGTCTATGCATTCTGGATCTTCACATTCTTCAATTGGTTTCTCAAAGTCATCTTCTAAATTATGTTCTTCCCTTCAAATAGCTTGGTCAAGGAATCAAACATATCTTTAGGTGTATTTAGGGAAGACACTTGTGGTATAAGGTGATCCTTGATTGAATCAGCAATGATGTTCTTGACCTTGGCCATGTCCTTCTTGTGTAAGGCTTTAACCTCATATCCCTCTCGAACTCGTACCTCTCCACTTATGTAGGTGTCCAATTCATTTTCTTCAAGAACCAGTGAAATCCTATACTTTCATGCTTGGAAGTTTTCAAATTCACCAAGCTTATCATCAAGCTAGTGTGATAGGAAATACTGAAATGATAACCTCAAATGTAAACAACAAAATATTAGATCTTACCGATTTGAGGTGTCCGCCCTAGTTTTGGATCTGACTGATCTAGGGTTTGTCAGAGAAACCATAATTCTCAAAACTTGGAATATTTCAGATATTATTAGATAGAAATATGGGTCTCTTCAATACTATATTTCCAATGTACTCCTTTTTCTGAAAATAGTGGAGGGAAGCTCCCGAAACAGGAAGCCCTAGTTTTCCAATTTCCTCTGCATAAATGCCTAATATTGTTTCTTTAATATCTCTGAAAGTACTGCAACTCTATGTCTAAAATTTAGTATTGAGGTAGCCTTGTTTGTCATACTTCTAAATCCATAGGTTTTAGCATAATTAGTTTCACCAATTGGGACTTATGAAAATTTTCCCAAGGTGATTTATTTCAGGATTGTTCAGCATAGTGAACTTGTACGCACTGCCACATGCCCCTGTTTCATCACCAGGGTCTGAAACTTTCACCACTGAAATTAAAGTTTGTTCCCTATCTAGAAAATCTTGAGAAATTTAATTTGGACCTTTGTATCCCAATATATAGAAATTCTCCCTAGGTGTCATGTTTAGGGATGAATCCTGGAAGAGGCTAGAATACTTATTTGGAGGAATTATATCTCCCACAATAAAGTGAATCTCATGCTAAAAATTTTAAACAGGTTACGTGAGGGTTTTATCTTTGGCCTGTAAAAATTTGGGTCCCTGAAAGTTCTTCAATCCCTAGATATAGTGAATGTACCAAAAATACCCATTTTAGTATTTTAGGGTATTTTAGGACCAAGGTCAAACTAGGGTTTAACTTCCTCGAAATTTTACTCAACCAAAAAATTCAACCTTGGTATCCAAACTTCAATATTGATGAGGAGATAAATCCTATGTTGGGATCACTAAAAAATTCCTCTTCTTCAACATAAAGATGCACCCTTCAATGGAGAGTTAGCCTAGCCTCCTTTTGCTGATGGATTGTGGAGAGAGACCCAAAAAGTAAGAAGCCCTAGCTTCTGCAGCTGCACAGTGTATTTTTTGTAGGTTAGCTCTGATACCATGTTATACTTTTATCATTTAATATGATCTAGGATGTTATCTGAGAGAATAACATGCATAGCAATAATCACGAGACAAGAGACATAAAGAATTTTTCTTAGGGAAACCATAAAGGAGAAAACCCCGCAACTTCCTCAGAGATAGAATGAGCACCAGTAGCAAAAGTAAAACCCAAAAACATAAAGATTATCTCTGACAGCTGATCTCTCTCACTTGTTCCAGCACTTCATCTCTCACTCATGTGCCTTAGTTGAGTGAGTGAATACATATCAAATGAGGAGTGCTTCTTTCTATTTATATTCTTTCATTCACTTGACATTTAACTCAACTATGTCAGCCCTAGTGTACTTGACTAGGTCTAATTCTCTATAAAGACTCTAGTGCCCAAAAATTGTGGGGACTTCCCCCCCCTAACTTACAAAGGAGGGGACTTCATCATGTCTCTTAGTAGTTCTCCCGATAGGAACATCGGGGTACAATAAAATACACATGATTCTTCCAACAGGAACATTGGGGTATGACTTTACATGACTTTATTACATTAATGATTCTCCCTATAGGAACATCAGGGTAAAATACATAATATATACAAGTGAATACATTCCGAAGTTACAAATACATCAACATGACGGACACACACACACGTACACACAGAGATTGTGTGGAAGAGAGAGGAGAAAGGGTGAGTGAATCAGAGAGAGGGGGGAGGGATGAACGATAGAGAGAGAGTTATGGGAGAGATAGTGAAGGAGGTATAAAGAAGGTAGCGACATGTTATGAGAGAGGGGGGTTGAGGGAGGGATACACACAAATAAAGATAGAGAGAGATAGGGGGGAGGAACACATGCACACACATAGAGATATAGAGAGATGGAAATACAAAGGAAGGTAGGTATAGTGAGTAAGGCATAGAGGGATAATGAGTAAGGGGCATTCCTAGCATTAGATGTCAGAAAAAATACTTTAGGGTTCAAGTCTTGGATTTCCTCCCTTGACCATGTTTAGGCCTTAATACGGATATCAAATAATCAAAAAATCCTAAAGGAATATACATATTTTCTTGGATACCAAGCATACCTTCACTACGTCAAGTGTGGTTCTTCAAGGATTGTTTATTAACATGGGTGCCTCAAATATTCCTTTATGGCCTAATGCATGATCATATCCTTTCAATAATGTGGTGGAGGTTCCATAACTACTCATCAAAAACACCTAATTCCACTAACATCGATATTATAGTCCAAATACACCGATGATATTCCATATGTGAGTTTTTAAGACATCCTTCCAAGTCTTAGATGCCTAGAACATTTGTTTAGGGAATAAGGCCCTAGCTTCCTCCCCTAACCATGTCCATGGCCCTAAGACACATACCTAGTGCTCAAAAAATGATTATGGCATCAATATACCCATTAAGAGTCAACATTTTCCCTTTCAACATCATGTGTGGTGGTTGGATGCATCAATTTGTGCCCTAAAAAGAGGTTAAGTTATTTTTCCTTATCTATATCCATCAAATTGTTTCTACATCCATAATTAACTAAAATTGTGATTTCTTTATTCTTGATCATACTTGTAAGTTGTAATATATTTGTCCTTGTCTTTCTTCATTTTGTTACCTAGAATATGAGTTTTTCATCCTTAATGTCATTATGATTTCTCAACTAGGGTAGAACATATATCTCTATAAGTAACTGAATTTTTTTCTTTTGAGTGACAACTTTCTTAAGTGTTGTAGAATCTTTTTCTTTACAACTTTTTGGATGCATGTAGTTTTCACTATTGATACCTCGAGTTAGTTTGTATCCAAAGAATAATAGGATGTATCTTCTTCAGTAGAAACATGTACTTATTTCCCATCTGTGATTTTGTAGTGAGATGTTTGACTGGATATGCATTTAAGATTCAGGATTTAATATTCACAACATCAGCGAGAGGTATTTTTTTCCATCATTCTCAGAATGACTGATGGATGTTTTTTCTTCATTTTCATATTAATATCCATATAATTGTGAATTGTTGCACTGATGTCCTAGTGACCAATTATTTCTGTAATATATGCACTATGTCTCACTTTCTTGAAAATATATGTTGGTATCCCATCTAGTTTGTGTTTTGTTGTTGTTGCTTTATACCTTGCAAATTATACATTCAGTATGTCATGTATCTTTAATTAGTTTTGTATATATGGTTTGAGTCCTCATAAATAAGTTTCAAGTAGTTGCTCATTAGATAATCCAAACACTCTTATGGTAATGGATTACCACTGATGTGTGAATTCCTCAACTCTTCCTATCTATTATAACATGGTAAGCTTTGAAGAGAACTCCTCCTTGGTGATTCCTTGAAACCTTTTTAAAAATCATTTTTGAATAGGTTCTAGGTGTAGGAAAAAATTTCTCCCTTGCACTACATGTACTAATTATAGGTGTATACTTCTATATGCATTCATGGATATTTCACTTTATCCTCATGTGTTTTAATGTTGTATATAGTGAAGTATTATTTATCTTTGTTTATCTAGGAGACACATTCATCTTCAATCCTGTCATATTTCAACAACTCTATTTTTTTTATGGGTGGACATATCATAAAAGGCCGATGTTGGGTTCCTTTTAACCTATAGGGGGTGGTGACATAGAGTTGTAGGATGAGGAGGTGACCAACATGTTCAAAATACTTTGTTTCTTTCAGTGATTAATAGACCCTTGGTTATGTAACATATTGATGATATCATTCAATTTGGCATTTTGTTTCTGTGAGAGCTTCATCTTTGATCCCCCTCTTAAGTGTTGTATTATTATTTTTCACTTCTACTCTTAAACTTTCTTGGTTATTGGTGATGGTATTCTTGATCGCATGGACATCCTTATTTAATTTTTTGAACTATTTTTACAATTCAATTGTCATGTTTCTGGTGTGTGGGGGTAAATATCTAGATGCAATTTTGGCTTATGTGAAGGTGAGTTGACAATTTAGGGTTTAAGAAAATTATTCAGAATTAATAAAAATATTTAGCTTGTACTATTATAATTAATTATTAATAATTAATAATAATATTTAACTCATAAGGTGGCATACTAATGACATAATAATAGTTATATCTGCTTGAAGATATTAATGGCATTCAAATTTTAATATGGTACCAGAGCCTTCTCAGGCAGGTTTCATGCTTGTTTCTCCCCATCGAACATCAGAAGCAGCTGGGTTTCCACAGAAGTCCCCTATGAAAATTTGCTAGCTATGGATTCATTCAGAGTAGCAGAGAGGGAGTGATGGACCTTGAAAACATCTTCATGCTGGGAGGAAAAGCATGATTCTAATAGTTCATTTTTTTAGTTTTATTTGTAGTGAAATTGACAGGCGATATGTAGCTTGAAAGAAGTATTTGCAGTCTCCCTACCGGAGCAATTATGAGTTCTCAAACTCCTGAGCCACAGATCCTCACAACTTCTAATTACCTTTATTGGAGGATTGATATGCAGCTGGCCTTATGCAAGCATGGATACCTTAGGATCATACATGGATGGGAGGATGAGCCTCATTAGCTAGTAGAGTAGAACAAGTTCCTAAACCATTGTGATGAAACATTCAGGTACTTATGTACTTATATTTCCAGAGATCTCCTCTTTCATTTAGAAGGATTGAGGACTCCCAGAGAATCCTGGGAGAAGATTGATAGCTTGTTTAAAAAACAAGATGAGCTTCGGGGACACATTCTAGAGAATGATTTGGTATCTCTACATCCCAACAGTTTCGAGACTATTGAGCAATTCTTCTCCAAATTCAAGTCTCTATTGCTCCAATGTAGACAGTGCAGGATAGAGTAGAAGGATGAATAGAATGTCCTTTCCATACTAAAAAAACTAGGCCTTGAGTACTTTGTATATGTCTCTATGTTTCATTCCAAGCGGGAAAGCTTTCCTGATTGGAAACTTCCTTCTTTAAATTCATTCTCCAAGTCATTAAAAAAATAATACAACAAATTGATTCAAATGGGAGTCATCTATTGAATTTTTAATGGTTATATCATATCTTAAAACATTTAGCATCATAAAATCATAACCATAAGCCAAAAGATAACTGAAATATAGACAAGAAAAACCATACAAAAATAACACAAAGATTTATCCTGGGAAAAACCCAACAAAAGCTTCCTCAATATAGATGCCCCAAAAAGACAAAAGGTAAAACCCAAAAGGCTGATCCTCCTTCTTCTCCAGACACATCTCTTTCTCTCTCTCTCTCATGCACTACACAAGTGAGTGTGTGTGTTCCAAATGAGGAGTTCCACACCTCTATTTATATTCATTCGTTAACTTTAATGATTAATTCCGACATGTAGGCTCGAGTTAATCATGTAGGCTTGAGTTAAACATGTAGGCTCAAGTAACCACAACTAGGGTGCTAATGACCCACCTTTACAATTCAAGGGGACTACCTCATGACTCTTATTAGTTCTTTAGATTAGAAGCATTGGGGTACAAAGTAATAAAAGTGGTTCTCTCGGTAGGACCATCAAGGACCACAAAAAGTACAAATAGAATATTTTTCAAAGTTACAATATTTCAACACTCCCCCTTAACAAGAAGGGTATTCTACAACATCAACAAAAAAAATAGTAGAAGAGAGATAGATGACATCATCAACATCATCAAGGTAACACATATATAAATCATTGGAAGCTTTTCAACATCATGTAGTCTTCATTTTCAATCTTCAATCTTCAGCAATATCAACAGTTTTACTGCTTCGATCAGCAACAACTTTGATTACTTCAATTAGCAACAACATCTTCAGCTCTTTGACCTTTCAATCAGCAACAAAATCTTCAACTCTTTGACCTTTCAATCAGCAACAACATCTTCAGCTCTTTTACCTTTCGATTAGCAACATCATCATCATCACATTATGATATTTTGATCAGTACGTCATCATAATCAACAACCTACAATCCACAACACGAAGATGAAAGTCTTCGGATCACTTTTGGACCTAAGAACAAGGATGATACAATCCTACCACATTCTTGACAATCGAAGTCAATGGATTGATTACGGGATAATCAGTCCCTATCACTTTATGACTAGGTCCAAGGATGATGCATTCCTACCACATTATCAGGGACCAAAGCCACCAGATTGATTACAGGATAATCAGTCCCTATCACTTTAGGACTAGGTCCAAGGATGATGCAATCCTACCACACTCTCAAGGACTGAAGCCTCCGGATACCTTTCTCAACCAAATTTTAAGGATGATGCAATCTTGCCACACTCTCGAGGACCGAAGCCTCCGAATACCTTTCTGAACCGAAGTTCAAGGATGATGTAATCCTGCCACACTCTCGGGGACGGAAGCCTCTAGATTGATTACGGGATAACCAGTCCCTATCACTTTAGGACTAGGTCCAAGGATGATGAAATCCTACCACACTCTCGGGGACCAAATCCTCTAGATACCTTTCTGAACCGAAGTTCAAGGATGATGCAATCCTGCCACACTCTTAGGGACCGAAGACTCTGAATACCTTTGTGAACCGAAGTTCAAGGATGATGCAATCCTGCCATACTCTCGGGGACCAAAGCCTTCGGATACCTTTCTGAACCGAAGTTCAAGGATGATGCAATCCCACTACATTCTTGAGGACTGAAGTCACTAGATCTATTCTGGAAAAATGTCCCAAGATGATACAATCCCTCTTCATTCTCAAGGACGGAGGTCACTGGATCACTTTAGGTCAAGTGCCCATGGATGATACAATCCCACTGCAACATCACTACTCCCCCTTTTGACGAAGGTATTTCTGAACAACACCAGGCTTGTCTTGAAAGTTTTTGAACTTTACTCAGGACAGAGGCTTTGTCAGCACATCAGCAACTTGTTCATCAGTACTCACATACTGGAGCTTTATGGCTCCCTTTTGAATCATATCTCGAATGTAGAAATACCTGATTTCTATGTGCTTTGATCTATTGTGGAATGCTGGGTTCTCTGTCATATTTATACAACTTTGATTGTCACATAGAATCATGGTAGTGTCCAACTTTAGGTTGAATAATCCTGACATCAGCTTTCGAAGCAATATGGCTTCACAACTAGCAGAGCAAGATTCTATATATTCTGCTTCAGCTATGCTTAGAGCAACATTGTTCTACTTTCTCCTAAACCATGAAATCATAGTATATCCTAGACTATAACATCCTCCTGATGTGCTTTTCCTGTCTGAGATACTTCCGGCCCAATCTGCATCTACATAGCCATACAATCTATACTCATGGCTACCATCATAGTATAGATCAAAGTCTATAGTCCCTTTCAAATATCTCATCACATGTTTTGTGGCTATTAGGTGAACCCATGTAGGTTGAACTAGATATTGACTCAAGGTGTTCACAGTAAAACAACTATTTGGTCCAATATTTGTTAAGTACATCAACAACCCAATAATATGCCTATATTGAGTCACATCCACTAACTCTAATTGGTCATCAGCTAACAACTTCAAGTTGGAATCCATGGGTGTGGCCATGGCTTTGCATTCCAACATATCAAATATTTTTAATATCTCTACTGCATACTTTCCCTAGTTGAGAAATATTCCTTCTGAATTTTTCCATACTTCCAGACCTCGGAAATAATGCATTAACCCAAGGTCTTTCATCTAAAATTCTTCAGTGAGCTTCTTCTTGCATTCTACAATCTATTTCTCATTCCCTATCAGGAATAGATTATCCACATACAGTAATTGTATGACATGTTCATCTTATATAACCTTGAAGTAAAGGTTAGGATCAACTTACATCAGGAAACTATCTATCCTTCCATACCAAGCTCTGGGAGCTTGCTTCAAGCCACAGAGGGCCTTCTTCAACTTGCATACATGAGTCCATCGGTCTTCAACTTCAAATCCTTGTGACTATTCAATGTAAAACTCTTACTCAATCGTACCATTAAGGAAGTCTTTTCTTTACTTCATCATGGAAGCAACTACCATGATAGTTCACAAGGAAGTGTACCTTGATTCCTAGAGTAAGTGTCTCTCAAGAATTAATTTCCTCTTTCTTATAGAAACCTCTAGCGACAAGTTTTTCCTTACTTCTATCAGCAACATATTTTATCTTGCAAATCCATTCGGAAGATACCACATTATTTATTTTTGGTTTGAGTACTATATCCCAAACACCATTCTAGTATTCTTTCATCATAACATCTTCCATGAGTCCATCTTGTTAGGTCATCAACATATCGTAGTCTTCTGCATTCAACCTTGAAGGTTGGAACCCACTTTACTCTTGGTAAAGTCTTGATTCTTCAGGAAGCTGTCCATCATGTCGTACCATGTCAAAATCAGATACCTTTTGTAGTCACTCCCCCTGAAGTGGAGTATCATCTGCCCTCTTCATTTTGTATAGGTGGTTCTATGCTTGATATATACTGGTCAATAGAGTATGTCATGTCATAGTCTATTCTTTCTGAGGAAAACCTCAAACCTTGATTTGTACACTTGTTCTTGTAGATCCATAAGGAAGATACTATGTACTTCCCTTTAGGTCTCGAACCCATATCATATACATCATTCCCCATGATCAACTATTACTCTTTGATCATAGCTTCTTTCATAGCTGGAAAGGTTAGCATCAATGATGTCACCCAACTGTGTTACACAACTAGAGTGTGTCTGAGGCCTCTTACTTTGGTTTGGAAGTCTCTCCATTCTTTTCTTCATCTTGAGTTATCTCTTGTACCCATGGTGGTATTCATCCTTGGAGGTGGATCTACCACTCTCTGAAGCTCTTTCTTCCATCACAATGTCTCTAACCCTAGGAGATTCAGATTTATTGAAGTGAATCTTGAAATGTCATCACTTGTTCTTCGGAACAAGTCTCATCCTTATTTTCTTGTAGGAGGTTGTACAGGACCTTTCCTACAATTCAAATGCACCAGTATCATGGTTAGAACCATTTCATAGAACATATACATAATGACAAATTCTTATGCATCATGCAACTGTTTATCTAGTACAACATTCATCCATATCTCATGGAAACTTTCTAGATGGCATCATTAATATTGTGTGCTAATACAATATGTCAGTAAGGAGGTTTCATTCTAGATAAGTAGTAGTGGAGAGGTGTATAGCACCATGAGCTACTTACTCATCACATGCATACTATTATTAATGCAAACATTCTATCATGCATAACACATCAACTGAATACAAGACAATATCATGAAATGACAATTGAATACTTATATTTTGTTTGTTTTGTGGGTAGAATCCTTCTTGATCATTCTGCTTCATCATATTCTTCATTCATGAAATCATCATTTCTTATCCAAATGATAAGATGGATAAGAGGTTCTTCAAGAATTGAGTTCTTCATATTCCTCATCGCTTAAGGGATCTTAATTGAATGGTGAGAGCTTGATCTTCAATTGCTCCCATCTTCTTCTTCTCTTCTTATGAGTCGAGCTTCTTATTCTTCCCAAAGTCAGCTAAAAGTAATCACTTCCTTCATGCAAAAATTCCTCGCATGAAGAAATCCCATGATCCTGGGAGGCCATTCAAGGTGGCTATCACCACTTCTGCATTCTTCACTACTTCCTTTACCTCTTCAATTTGTTTCTTAAGGTCATCTTCTGATGTATGTTCTTTCCTTCAAATATCTTGGTCAAGGAATCAAACATATCTTTTGGTGTCTTTAGGGAATACACTTGTGGTACAAGTTGATCCATGACTGAATCAGCAATGATCTTCTTGGCCTTGACCAAGTTCTTCTGGTGTAAGGCTTTGAGCCTCATCTCCCTCTGGAACTGGAACCTCTCTAGTCATGTAGGTGTCCAATTCATTTTCTTCAGATAGGTCAAATACTTCCATGCTTATAATTTTTCAACTTCACCAATCTTATCATCAAGCTGATGAGAACCTTAAATGGAAATAACAAAAGATTAGATCTTACCGATTTGAGGTGTCCGTCCTGGTTCTAGAGCTGGCTGATCTAGCGTTTGTCAGAGAAACCCTAATTATTCAAAACTTAGAATATTTCAGATATGATTGCATAGAAAGATATATATCTTCAATTTGAGCTGTCTAATGTACTCCTTTTCTGAAAATAGTGTAGGGAATCTCCCAGAACAAGAAGCCCTAGTTTTCCAATTTCTCCTGAAAAAAATACTTGATACTGTTATGTGCTATCTCTAAAATTAATAATACTATGTGTCTAAAACTTCACACTGAGGTATCCTCACATGTACATGTTCCAACACCATAGGTTCATCATAATTGGTTTCACCAATTGGGACTTATGGTCATTTTCCCAAGGTGACCTATTCCAGGACTGTTCAAAACAGCGAAGTTGTACAGACTTCCATGTGTCACTGTTTCATATTTTGAGTCTGAAACTTAGACCACAGAAAGTAAATTCCATTCCCTTTCTATAAAATATTCCAAAATTTCATTTGGACCTTTGTATCCCAAGATATAGCAATTCTCCCTAGGTGTCATGTTTAGGGATGAATCCTGGAAGAGGCTGGTACCCTAACTTGGAGGGATCATCTATCCCAGAATATAGAGCATCTGAGGCTAAATGTTGGACACAGTGTACATCATGCATTTATCTATGACCTATGCAACTTTAAGCTCCTAATCCTTCGCCAATCTAGAGATATAGAAAATGTACCAAAACTTATCAGTTTTAGTATTTAGGGTTTTTCCAGCTCGGGGTCAAACTAGGGTTTGAATTTCCTGGAGTTTCACCCAACCAAAAATCTTGATCTAGGTCTCTAAAATTTGATTTTTGATGAGGAGATAAATCCTATTCTAGGCCCATACAAAAATTCTTCTTATGTAGAAAGCCCTAATTTCCCACAGCAAAAACTGAAAATGCTCGAAATTGAATTCCGCTTCGACAGAAAGATGCGCCCTTCAATGGAAAGTCAACCTGGCCTTCTTTTGCTGATCGATTGTGGAGAGAGACCCCAAAAGTAAGAATCCATAGCTTCTATATATGCATAATGTCTTCTTTCAAGGTGGATCTGATACCATGTTGAATTTTTAATGGTTATATCAGATCTTAAAACATTTAGCATCATAACAGCATAACCATAAGGCAAAAGATCATTGAAAGATAGAAAAGCACAACCATAAAAAAATAGCACAAAGATTTATCCTGGAAAAACCCTAAAGGGAAAAACCCAGTGAAATATTCCTCAATATAGATGCCCCAAAAAGATAAAAGGTAAAACCCAAAAGATTGATCCTCCTTCTTCTCTAGACCCAACTCTTTCTCTCTCTCTCTCATGCACTACACAAGTGAGTGTGTGTGTTCCAAATGAGGAGTGCCACTCCTCTATTTATATTCATCTGTTCATTTTAATAATTAATTCCGACATGTAGGCTTGAGTTAATCATCTAGGCTCTAGTTAAGAATGTAGGCTCAAGTAACCACAACTAGGGTGCCAATGACCTACCTTTACAATTTGAGGGGAATACCTCATGACTCTTATTAGTTCTTCTGATTAGAAGCATTAGGTTACAAAGTAATACAAGTGGTTCTCCTGGTAGGACCATCGGGGACCACAAAAAGTACATATAGAATATTCTTTGAAGTTACGATATTTCAACATCATTAAGACTTCCAAAGATCAATCTCTCTTGGTTACTGACTCTTCCAAAGCGTAAGAAAAGGGGAAATCAAAGAAGAAAGAGCCAAAGGGAGTTGATTCAAATCCTAAACAAAATCAGCAGGCTTTCGAAGGGGCCTCCAACTCTAAGAAGAAGAAAGTTGGGAAAAAAATTTCCCTATTGTGAAAAAGGGTATCACCCTGAAGATCATTATATGAGGAAGGAACTTGATTAACTATTTTCTCTTCTCAAGCAGCATAACATTCAAAGAGAAAAATAGTCTAATAATGGACATGAAATAATTCATGCTTTGAAAGTGGGACTACCTCAGTATACAACCTATTTGACTGATTTTGGAGCTTCCAACCACATGGTTGCCTCCAACGATCTCTTCTCCTCTCTTAGTGTCAAAGAAGGGCCCACTATTCACATGGGAGATGATTCCCAAATTCTAGTAGTAGGAAATGGCACCATTAGAGAGAATCATGGTGTGTTCATATACTTCCTATATGTTCCCTCACTTGTAACTAATCTATTATTTGTTTATCAGATGATCACTGGATCACCAAAGGAAGTATTGTTTGGACCTGACTCAGTAGAGATCACCAATATCTCAACTGGGGAGATTGTAGTGAAAGGGATTGTGATCATGCCTCCAAGGCATACTATTTCTCTCACTTCATGCCATTCTTAGTTCCAGCATCATCATAGCTTCCATTCAAAGCTCTGAAGGTATAAACATTCCTTCACTTCCTACTATAGTTTTAGTTTTAAATATTGAGATTTTTTATTTAGATTCAGAAGACGAGTCATCCTTGTATGATCCAGACATTGAGCTTACAAATAAAAGAGATCCATATCCAAATCCAGCATCTACTTCATTCTAGTAGCCTAGATGGGCTAAGTAGCTCATAGAAGCAGTTGGATATGGTGTTGGGGATCTAGATGATAAAAGAAGAACAAGGTCCCAGTATTAGAAGGAGAGTGCAGCATTGTCTCACATAGATCCTCTTCTTGCTGAAAGGTGATTTATGATACTTGGGTCAGATCCTCAATCCTTCAGAAAGTCTTTCCATTATCCTAGATGGAAGGAAACCTTGGATGAGGAGTTTGATTCACTACATGACAAACAGACCTGGGAACTTGTCCCCTTACCTCTAGGAAGGAAGCTGGTATCGTGAAAATGTATCTACAAAATTAAAATAGTTGCTGATGTGACCACAACCAAGTACAAGGCTCATTTGGTGGAAAAAGGGTATTCTCAAGTCCAAAGCTTGGACTACAAAGAGACATTCACTCCAATAGCTAGAATGGACTCCATCAAGATGGTATAGGCCATTGCTGCTTCCAAGAGATGGGAAGTACAACACATGGATGTGAAGAGTTCCTTCCTCCATGGTGATTTGGAGGAGGAGATCTATATGAAATAACCTGAGGGGTTTATTGATGATCCTTCCTTAGTCTGCAGATTGAGGAAATCATTGTATGGACTCAAACAAGCCCCAAGGGCATGGTACTCCAAGATGGATTCCTTCCTCATCTCTTAGAAGTTTAAAAGGTGCAAATTCGACTGGAATGTCTACATGAAGAAGAAGGAGGGGTTCTTTCTTCTATTTCTATTGTATTTGGATGACTTGGTCATTACTAATAGCTTTGCTGCTGGATTGAGAAGAATCAAGTCTGCTCTTAATAAAGAATTTTCTATGACTAACTTAGGACAGTTAAGATAGTTCATTATTCTTGAAATAAGTCAAAATGCTTCAGGAATCATGATCTCATAGTCCAGGTATTCATCAGACACGCTTAAGAGGTTCCATGCGGAGGATTGCGAGGCATCCCCCTGCCCTTTTTTATTGGGCATCAGGCTTGAAGAATGTGGTTCCACACCTTTGGTTGATAATTATCTCTATAGATAATTCCCTGGAATCCTTTTGTATCTCACTCATTCAAGACTAGATATATCCTATGCTATGAGTGTTTCTACCAGATATATGCAGGAGCCACATGAGCTGCACTAGAAGGAAGCAAAGAGGATCTTGCACTATGTGCAGGGTAATATTGATTATGGGATCCACTATGTTGTTGGAGCACAACTCGATCTCAGAATATTTACAAGCTCAGATTGGGAAGGAGATGGAAATGATAGGAAATCAACCTCGGGTTTTGTATTCATGATTAGATCTAGGCCAATTTGTTGGCCCAACAAGAAGCATGCAGCCCTTGCACTTTATTCATTAGAAGTAGAGTATCGAGGAGCTATGAATGCAACTAGTCAAGAAGTTTGGCTACATGGCATCTTGACAGAGTTCAGGAATCTGACTTCACCTACAGTATATATTTATTGTGACAACCAGAGTACAATAAAGATCTCCAGTGATCATATTCAGAAGCAGATGACAAAGAACATAGAAGTTCACATGCACTGCATTCGAGAACTGGTGCATGAAAAAAACATCACACTGCACTACTGTTCAACAAAGGACCAGATTGCAGATATTTTTACCAATTCTTTTACTGAAAAGATATTTTCCTTTCTCAAGTCTCTTTTGGGCATTAAGGCTTGATTCTCAGTTCCTATCTTGAGGGGGGTTTTCCCAAGAAGTTTTCCTACCTCATTTGTATTATGTCTCTTAGATTGTATAGTAGGTGACCTATGGCCTTGTTACCAAGGCCCACAGTTGTCCAAGTTAGGATTCAAGGGGGGTTTTAGATTTATTAATCCTCCCTTGTTCATACTTTCTATTAGATTAATTAGCCTAACTTAGGAAGCTCATTTAATTAATTAGGTCCACTAGTACAATTGGGTCCACTTGGCCTGATTAGGACAGATGTACTAGTCATTGAAGTGTGGGGAACACTTCTAGAGGCTAACTTGCACTTACTGCATGTTCATGCATCAGTCAGGGCACCTCCTAGACCAATCCCTACATTTTAGGAGCCACTGGGAGTCTTGACACCAACCTACTTCAGTTAATTGGTGTTAGTATTAGTTAGCCTTAGTTAGCCCCTAGTTGCAATCAGTTACTTATCTATCAGTTAATATAGCGCTACCAATGCATGGATAATGCATGGTTGCATGGGAAGGAGTGCTTTTCCTACCTACCACACTTAGTTGCACCGAATTAACTAGTTCTTATTGGTTGTTGGAGCTATTGGTCATCATGGAGTTCTCTATTTGCACTCTGATATTAATTGTGAGACCTTGAGTTAGAGATTTAGTTAGATACAGTCTTATCCACTTGGATGATTCGAATTCATTGCTCATGCATTTTAATTCTACCTATGTAAACTAAATTGTACACCGGATATTATTATGATGCATATACTGTAAATTCCTGAGCAATACTTGTCAGTGTCCTATGTGGTTTGTTTTGCTTATTTTGTATGTTGATTCTCCATTCCATTGCTACAACATTATCAAAAATCTTTGCTTGAATATCTTAATGGAATTCAAATTTTAATAAGGTTAGAGGGAAGCGATGGATGAAATACATTACAAACTTTATCTTTGGAAAAACCCAGTTACCAAGGTTGTAGAGAGGTACCTAAAATAGACGTATCAAAGCTATGTACAAAATCATTTCTGAGGATTCCATGTTCAATAAAACGGAACACTATATCCTTTACAATATTTGATTACATCATATGATACAGGAAACAAGGCCATGTATATTACAAGGGTGGATCAAAGCCACAATATACAATGATGAGTCTTCAAAATATGGAAGTACTATTTTTTAACATAAAACAATCTTGTGCAGCTTAGGTTATAAAGATATGAACCTAAGGTCTTCGTCTAAATCCATAGTAACCAGTACAACTCCTACCATGTGAATAGATGAGATGAAGTCGAACATGGAAGGAATTCATCACAGTGTTAGTGAATGAGTGATGCTAACAACTTAAGCAAAGGAGTTCATCAATATGAGTAGTGAATCCTAAGGTAGTATCATCAAAAATCTAGGTCTTAATCTTCAGGAGATGCTGATAAGAAACCATGATGTGAGGAGGAAGGAAATGAATCCTTCAACAGATCACAAGAGTAACTAGGAGACTGGATGAGGGAAGGTAGACACAAAGAATTCTTAGATATGACAATGATGGGAATAATGATGACCAAATAGAGGTACATATATTTCAACAGTGAGAACAACACATAGATGACACATGGAATATTTAAATGTTTAGATATGACAACTAGAATTGTATGTCATGTAGGAGACATGATCAAATTCCCGATGTATAAATCACAAGTAGAGTAGTGAAAACTGGAAGTAATAGCTGAGTTCGAAGTGAAAAAATGATACATGAGTATCAGGAACTTCAAAGAGTGATTTGTTCAAGGATGACATGATGCCACTGCTTATAACCCAAAGAGTGAAATTCTTCCTTACCTTTCTTGTTAAGTTTTAATGAGTCCAAGAATATTAACTTGAGTCTCTCTTCATTTTTGACAATCTTGAAGATGAAAGCTAATAATTCTTGATATGTCACTGATTCATGGATTTTACGAGCCCGAACTAGTAAATTCTCGTTGGTTTTTTCATAGTTTTGAGAGTTTGAAAACTACGAAGAAAAATGTAGGGGGTTCTTTTTAATACAATTTAGTTTCCTAAGGTCGAAAAAGTATAAAATAGTCCATAGAATAACTCTCTTAGCTCTTGGAGGACTAAGGTATACCTTTTCATACTTAGTCAGCAAGGTCTAAAAAAGGGGTAAACTAATACCAGACTGACACACCTTTAAAAGAAGCATATAACATGAGTTTAATGAGCATGAAGGAAGGGAACATCACTCAGAAAGATCCATTTGATTATGATAAATGGGGCTTATAGTAGTAAAGTCGAAGCTTTGTTCTTTTAGGTTTTAGCGAGCATGACAAAAACATAAAGTATGCTCAGAATATTTTTCATGTTTGGTTCCAAATCATGAAAAAGAGAAAACTAATATCATATCGGGTATTCCTTTTCTGCAAGTTTCGTGCCTTGGGTATGAAAAAATGATAAGCATGTGCCTAAAGATACTCTTCTCAATTTTGCAGAAAAAAGAGTGCTCCTTTCTCGTAAAAAATATACATTGTCTGAGAAAGAGATAACTTACCACCAATGTATATGATCATTTGATTTACCTTAACAAGTTTGAACTAACAAGTTTACTCAGTTGTCCAGTCTATTTTTTAAGGAGGAAGAACAATGCCTAATGACAATTCCATAAGTGTGGGGAGCCTTATAATCGGGTATAGCCTGTAAAAATATTGAAAATCATGTTCATTTGTGATGAAAAATAACTAAGAAGCCTCCCACAAACCTACCACAACTACGGCATGGGCACCAAAAAGAAAACTAGATGTTCTAAAATAGGGTACCCATGTAAAGGAGGCCCTCTCCATAGAAGAACAATGATGTGTATGAAGTAAAAGTGGTTATAAACCATAGTCCATGGATGCAAACATGATCCTAGGGTTAAGCAGAGGATAAGGTTTAAGTGCAAATTCGGTAATGAAGACCAAATCCTACCCTAAATGTGACATAAAACAACATTTAGATCATCCAGGGCCTGTTGTAGCTAATAAAAGACCATGGTATCAGTTAATATATTAAAAAATTATTTTTAAATTATGGAAAGTGGGTAAAAATTTTAAATTTGCACTATAAACAGTTCAAAACCAAAAAATAAACATACCATTTGGAAATTTGACTATATTTGGAAATTTTACCTTCAAATTTCAATTGCTCATAGTGGACAATCCAGTGGACCAATTTCAAAACTGTGAGTTGCAGGTTAGTGGTATCTCCCTCCTATTTCATTTCACCAAATCCAATTTTATTTTTTAAGTGAAATTTGATGGTTTTATGCTTTCCCTAAAAGAATCTTCGAGCATTCGCAGGTACCCTTCATTACACTCACGAGTGCGAGTTTTATTTGTGGGTTTCCTGTAGTGCAACCTATGTGTGCTTTGCATTGTTCATAAAGCATAGTCGCAAATACTACGAGCTCGAAAGTTTTCAAAAATGATGGGATACAAAATATTTTGATGGAATCTAAATGAAGGATAATGTTTTTTTGCGAGAAAACATGGTTCTAGAGTGGAGAGAACACAAACATGAGGAAATGGATTGAGATGCCACCACTCTACAAGATTTATAAAGATGTGTCTTGTTAAAGTTCTATTGTACTTCAAATATGCATGCCCAAGTATGACTTTTGGTAAGCTATTGGGATCATGAGCTTTAGCTCTTTAGCATTTGAGGGGAGACCTTGGAATCGACAATAGATGACATCTATTTATCATGGGAATATCTCATAGGGGTACACCTGTGAACTTGGAGGGAATTGGATGGGGTAGTGAGCCTCTAAATGTGCAAGTCTACATCGACACCTACTACTTGTATGGTACACAAAAATTGAGGACATGAGTCTCAATTTTATAGAACTCAAGCTTTCCATTGAAGGTCATGGTAAGCAAGGTTTCCATAGTTACAGGTTCATCCATGTTGCATCTAGAAACACAGACTCATATGTAGGTGGTGGTAGAATGCATATGAGGTTTCTTATTTGATTGGTGCTTGGGATTTCTCCTGATAATGAATAAACAATTGTCTGATTGCAAGAGGGGTTGAAGAAAAAACTTTGGTTATGCAAGTATTTTGGTGGCATTTTTATTCGACAGGGTTCCTCCCCTCAGTCCTACGGAAACCTTACCTCATTTCCCACCCCATGAACCTTGAATCACGCTATGGGGAGACATCTTCCTATGACATGGTGGTGGTGGTTCTATACAGAACGATTATGATGATGCCTTCTACTCCTAGTCGGGTAGATAGGTTCTTACTCTGGAGCAGTTTCCCTACGTTGGATTAGATTTTTGTGGAGATCCAAAACTCATCCTCCCTCCTAGAGGAGCATGGGGGGAGATAGGTATGTCTTTTTAACTTTTTATTATTTCCTTTTTATGATTTTTTATTCATAAAAATATATATACATATGTATATGAGTTTGATATTATTTATGTTTATATGTAGATGTTGGACTAGTCCACCCTGATGGCCACCCCATAACTTTTGTGCAGCCCATACCGACTGGTGGGGATTATGGCATGCTATGTTTCATTGAGGGGAAGCTATCTAGGCTTACCCAATATGTCCCTATGCTTAGGATGGAGCGAATCACAATTTTCATGCAAGAGTATGTGGTTGGGGTCCCCTCTACTTGGTTACCACTTCTTGGAAGGGTGACTAAGACAGTAATATATTATAGGGAGGTTGTAGTGGTAGCCATAGCCTAGGAGGCTGAGGATCGGCCCTATAATTTGGGAATATTATAGACTATGATCCTATTTTTGTATATTGATACACTTATGACAAGATCTTCATATCAGACTCGCTATATCTATGGTCATATATATATATATATATATATATGGTTATGTACATGTGCCTCAAATGTGTATGTTATATTTTATTTTACAATGTATGTGTTAGGTGCCAATTCAGTATGTAATTCACATATGCATCAGTAATTCTATTTTGATTTCTTGAAATATGAATGTATGCAATGTATTCATGATTTCTTTCAAGTAATCTCACACTTAAAAACTGACGTAGTAAGGGTTTCACACCTGATAGTCACCATTGATATGGGAAACCATGAGCTGTGAGTCAATTATGACCTCTAGACGGGTAATGCCACATAATGTAGCATCCCATAACAACTCAATGATTGCACTATATTCAGCCACATTATTAGTCACAAGACCTAAGCAGGCGCCACAAGAGGCATCTAGTTGTCTGGAGGGTGAATAGAGAACCCAGGCAGCTAAAGCCAGATTACAAGTGTGGCATCTAGTGCCATCAAAAAAACCTATGAACCACTCAGATGACATCTTAAACAACCAACATACTGTATAAGAAACACTAACCAACTAATAACCTATTATACATAAAAATACATACAATAATAATACAAGAAAAAGTATCATGCCTAAGCATAATATTTCTTTAGGTAGAGCCCATTCCTAGGCTTAGGAAACTTGTTTACATCATAAGCTGTTAATTCATAAGCTCCCTTTTTCAAAAAAATTGGCACAATGTAGGGGCCTAACCACATTGACTTGAATTTTCCTTCCCCCAGGGGTTCTTTGTCTTGATCCTAGAACAAAACAAGTTCTCCCTCAAAGCAAACTCTCGGTTTAACGACTTAATCATATTGGTTCTTGACCCAATTCTTGTGAGACTCATTTTCATTCAACAAATATCTATGTTGTTCATCCAAATTTTCTAGGTGAAGAAAACGTTCTTCCAGATCCGTAGTGTCGGGAAGCACATGAATAACAATATTTAGGGATGGAATCTTAGACTCAACTGGTGTGACTGCTTCCACCTCATGAACAAGATGGAATGGCGAGAAACCAGTAGTAGTCTTGACATTAGTCAAGTATTCCCAAAGTGCGGGGTACAACATGATATTCCAGTTTGACCTGCTCATGTTGATAGTGCACTTTAGAATGGCTCGTAAGGTTTTATTAACCACATCTACTTGTCCATTTGCTTGAGGGTGAAATGAAGATGAATGATCTTTCCTAAACCCTAGCATGGTGGTCAACATAGTCATTGTGTTGTTCTAAAAATGACTTCCATGGTCAGTGACAATATTCTTTGGCATACCAAAGAGAGCAATTATTTGGTTGAATACAAAGTAAGTTGTCACTTTTCCATCGGCTTTGTAAAGTAGTCTACAAGGAAAATGATGTATTTGTGCCCCCTAGCAAAAAATGGGTTGCAAGTCAGGTAATATACCCCCAACTAGGTGAAGGGCCCAACCGCGATAAAGGGAAAAAAAAGAGCGGTATGTGACTGCATATTTCTGTGTATATTTGACAGGGATGACAACACTCGACAGCTTCGACACAATCTTTGAATATAGTGGGCCAGAAATAACCGGCACATTGAATTTTATGGGTTGTTGCTAACCTAGATAAATGACCTCCACACGCTCCACTATGGGAATCATTTAGGACAATCTCTACCACCTCATGGGTGAGGCACTGATGCAATATCGAATATACCCCTCGTCAATACAAAGTATCACCAATGATAAGATATTTTTTTGCATTAACTCGTAACTTATGGCGATCTTCCCACGAGAAGTATGCAAGACACTTAAGAGTCTAGAGATACACTAGGATATCTCTGTGCTAGGGATCAGAGGTTGAAATAAAAAAGTTATACTCATCTAGGAATGAGTCTTCTTCCACCAATACTGTCTCTTCTGTAGGGAATTCCAAGATCAATTCTGTGAATACTAAGGATTTTTTGGACTTACCAGATTGAAAATCCAAGTCAAACTCTTGGAGAATAACTATCCATTTATTGAATTTTCCCCCGATTATACATCGAGATAAAACATACTAGAATGGATTCACATCTGCAACCAATGTGGTTGTCCTTAGCAAGATGTAGTGACGTAGCCTATGAATATCATAGATCGTTGCCAATGCCAACTTCTCACTGTGTGATTACCTAAGTTTAGGACCGAATAATGCTCTACTAAGGTAGTAGAAAACATTCTCTTTGATCTTGTCGTCTTCTTGAACTATTAATACTGCTATGGTCGACTCGTATGCATCCAAATACAATATAAAATCCTTGGTGTCATTTGGAGGATGCAGTAATGGAGACAATAGCAAAGCCTTCTTTAATTCCTCTAAATTGAGCTATGGAGTTTCATCCCATATGAATGGGGTGTATTGCTTCAACAAGCGCATGAAGTCCTTAGTAATCTTGGCATAGTTGACTATGAAACGTCGAAGGAAATTGTATTTGCCTTGTAGACTCTGTAGTTTCCTAATAGAATGAGGAGGAGGAAGATTTACAATGGCCTCTACTTTTAATGGATCCACCTGTACTCGTCTGTTTGACACAATGAACCCTAGTAACCTCCCCAAATCGATGCAGAGAAAATAGTTCTGGGGATTCAAGTGTATCTTATAGTGTCTTCATCATTCAAATTTTAGATGAATATGAACTGGATCACCCTTCCTCTTATGAGAATAGGAAGGAAAATCATACCAGTATGGTTCGAAAATATTCTTAATATCGTGAAAGGAAAATTTCATTTCCTATTGGAAGGTAGCTCCGACATTTTTCAAACTGAAGGGAATTTTATTATACGGTAAGGTCCCCCAAGGACAAATAAATATAGTTTTATTTTGGTATTCTAGCTTAATTTGAATTTTATTATACCCTGAAAAACCGTCCATGAATGAGAAAACCTTGCTACTTGCACAAGCATCAATAATCTTATTGATGAAGGGCGTGGGGTACTTATCCTTGGGACATGCTTTATTTAAGTCATGAAAGTTAGTGCACATGCATATAGTCTCTTGTTTTTTATCAACAAGAATGATATTAGATACCTATTTTGTCATAGCAATTGGGTAAATGAACCCCACTTTCAGAATATTCTCAACTTCAACCTTTACAACTGTCACTTTCCACGGATTTAGTCATCTAAGTTTTTGTTGAATAGGTTTCATGTCAGGGTAAGTATAGATCTCATGTTAAACTATAGATGTATCAATGTTTGGAATCTCCTTATATGACCAAGAAAATACGTCACATAATTCCTTAAATGAGGAAGGGTAAATTGAAATCTCCTCCCGAGAGCCATTTGCGCCAATATGAAAATTTTCAATGATGTTATGGTTTGCGGAGATGTGGATTGGAATGGTAGCGGATATATTTTCCATATTTTCCTCAGCAAATAATCCCTCCTTTGGTAAAGGATTAATAAGTGGATCAACTCCCTCTTCCAGCCTCACATGGAACATCTCATTCTTGACTTTTCTTAACTCTGGAAGAAAGAAGGACTTATCATGAAGGTCTTCATAAATATTTTATCATCTAATCATAGCTTCCAGAATGGTTTCAGCTGAAGGAAAAACCATATCCAAGCAATCATATGAATACGTAGAGTTATCTGCCCAAGTGGGTAGATAAGCTTCATGTGACTCCTTTGAGACTAAAGAAGGAGTCATGATGGAATCAACAATGGCATTAAAAACAAATTCATAAGCAACTTCCACTATAGATAAGGGAAGTTGAGGCTCATGACAGGAAGGAAGGTCCTAGGGGTCAATTATATCTACAATCTTCGCGATAGAATTCCCTACACTCGTTGAACCTAAATAGTTAATAAGGGTTGGTATATCGAATGTGCCCATCAACAATGAATACATCCCAACCCCCAAGATCTTGTTAGTTGTTTTTTACTGATATATCAACAGTACTATGGACTCATTAGTTTCCAAATGATGTTTCCTAGTGAAACTGAGTTGGTCAACTATGACCAACTTCCCTTCATGCGGAAACACTAAAACTAAGAAATGGCCAAGGGGATAGCACACATAGCATAAGCCCAACTTATTCCCAACATCATATTATAATCCAAGAGGGAATCGATCACTTCCACCTCAACAGTCACTGCTTTCCCTACCATCTTTATTTCAAAAATTGGTAGGATAACTTGTGGATGGAAAGACCTTCCGTTGAAAGCAGTAAGTAGAGTGTTCAATTCAACTAGTTCTAGGGGCCCTAAGGATTTCAAACAAGACATCAACATGACCCATGTGGAATAATCTTCATTAACCACTCTTCTTCCAATGTTTTTACATCCATGCACAACATCAATTGACAAATCCACATGGTATGGCAGGTGTATTTTAACATCAGAAAGATTAACTTTTGCCAGTAGGCTCACTGAATCAATGCTTCTTATGGATGCTAAGAGTGCATCCCTCTAAGAAGGAAAAATCCATAACACCTCCAATTCCAACATCGCACAAGGATTTTGAGCTAAGTATTAAACTAAGGAATAGTTGGAAGAAACCCTAGCATTAGGGCTGTGAAATGTTTTCTTGAAGGCACCTTTCGATAGCTTGGGCATTATTTCAGATGGTTTATCGGTAGTGAGAGGGGTCAAAGTTTTAGTAGTAGACGTACCCTTCTCTTGAGCCTCCAATTCATAATTATTATTTATTGTTTGGAGGAAAATGTTGGATCGTACCATATTGATATAATTGCAATTGGTAGGATCACTAATTGTTCCCCCGGCTTCTTTCGAAGCAGAAGCTGCATTCTATGTTTGGGGAAAGGGATCCTTTAGGACAACAGGTTGTTGATTCTTCATCATTTTTTGTGCTTGTTCCATTAAAGGGAATAGATAAGTAAGGTGGTTTTCCTGGCACAATTTATAAGGAAAATTAACATTTTTCTTGTCTCTATTTCCCCCACCAGGATTTTTTGTGGGATTTTGCTTGTTTTGGTTACCCTCACCCTTGTTCCCCTTCTTGATTTTCCCACCAGAATTTTGATTTCCATTCTGAGAAGACTATGCATAAACATTGGCACCTTGTGGTGAGGAGATGACAATGTTAGATACCTTCACTGCATATTGTTTCACTGACAACTCATGGAGTTGCTTGGCCAGTGATTCTACAGTGGGAGGACTAACTAAACCAACCATGCCATTGGCATGGGGTCTAGGATTGGGTTTATTTTTTTCATTCATAGACCTCGGTTCCTTAGGGATAATTTCATACAATATTCCAGACTGGTGATATATCAGGTCTAATTGTTCGGCCCTGAGGATTGCCTCTTCTTCTGTGGTGACCCCTGAAGTGGATACATCCTTTGAAATATAAGGCATTAGATATTTCAAGAACCACTCCAACAAAAACTTGAGAGGTATGGTTGATTTAATAAGACTATTTTTTCTTCGCCACTCATGAATGTGATCGTATATGTGTGTGTCCTTGTTCTATCAAAAAGTCAAAAACAATTATGTACCGACATCATACCAGATAGGAAGCTGAAAGTGATTAAGCAACACAGTTTATAAATCCAAAAATATATCATATGTAGTGGATGAAAGATCTATGTACCATCCGGATTCCACATGAGTCAACGTTCTCTGAAAAATCCTAGTTTGAACGGAGTCATCATTCAGTGAGTTAGAAGAACACCAAAGGTGGAATGTGGTAATGTGAGAACCTAGTTCCTCACCATATTTTCCTTCAAAATTAGGAATGTTTGAGGGTAGTTTGATGGGTACACGTGGCCAATCCACATTCTTCCGCATAGGTTCATTCATTAGCTTTGACAAATATGAAAAGTTTAACGTTGTCAGGAAAGGAATTTTGGGCATAACTGGGGTTTGATAATAAGGAGTTTGGGGTGTGGAATGAACTTCCCCATGGATTCCAAAAGAAAAGGTGGGGTTTCCCCTAACCACATATTGTGATGTGCTTGAGTTATTCTGGAAAGGGTTCCACCTGAAAGCCAGTGTATTACTAGTTTGTGGTGTATGATATGTGGTTTGACCTTCTCCAGTCGAAATTAGAGTTTAAAATAAAGGAGTAGGTATCCCTCCACTAAATAGTGAAAAGGCAGAGATCATGAAAGGGGTAGCCAAAACCTGACTAGGTTATTGAAAATCATGACCTGTAAAGGAATTTGTTTTTCTAGACAACATACCCACATAAGAAGGTGATGGGCCTACATAAGGAGTGGATGGAGGAATATGTCCCGCATTCCATGAAAAACCCTGTACAAACAAAGTGGATCCACTTGAATCACTTTAAGAACTTTGCATGAAAGAAGGAGAAGTAAAGGGTGCATTGGAAATCCTAGTGACCACCACACTATATTGACCTACGGCATTAGAGAGTGATGAGGGACTGACCACTCAAGCACTTCGTGAAAGAGGTGTAGTATATGCACTAGGTCTTGGAGCATTTACCAGGGTAGGTAAGACTCCACTAGCCAAAATGGCTGAGGTAGGGGTAGACATACCCTCTCCTGCACTAGACATTCATGGGCTCAAAGAAATACTAGAAATAGGTGAACTAAAAAGGAGTACCTGGACTATCACATGATCGTTTAGATCAGTTAGAGGTGAATTAAAGTTTCTTGCAAACTTGTCAGCCTCCAAATATTCTATCTCTAATGTTGGGTTTTATTACTGATTAATCTTAGGTTTTGGCTTACCTGGAACTTTTCTAACACTGGTCAGTTTGAAATAACCGTATGTGTCAAGTCTCTATCTTTGAGGTGGCGGTGGAGGCTCCACTGTAACCAATGGAGGAAGGTTTTGCAACCATATGGACCTATGAAGAGGTTGGTACTCCATAGCTATAGATATGAATCACAAACCTAAATTCCAACTAGAAACAAAAAAACAAACAACACACACTAAAAATCTCCAAAGTAACACAGACACACTAGATAAAATATACACCTTCCAAAGGAAATCCTAGGATGATTAGGGCCCAGGTCCAACCAGTAAAGATCGAAGCATGGTTACTTGGATCCTTCTGAAGAGTTCTTTAGGTGTAAGCGTTGGAATCACCCAACCACACTCCCAAATTATCCACTGAGGTTACCTTTCAAGTACATCCTAAGAGTACTAGAAACATCCTTCCAATACCACCTATGTAATATCCTAGTGTTTGGAGACTAATGCTACCAAATATACAACGAGAGTCCGACCGAACAATCACTGGCATGATCAATGTGCATGGGCAGGGTAGCTAATCCTGAAACCCTATCAAGGTTGGCCCCTCACGAGGCCCAAGAAGTGGTATTGATAAGATTCTTGTACACACAACAATCCTAGTAAACAATTGAAAAAGGAAGTGGAGTTTCATCTCCTCAACTGATTTCTCATGTGGCCTCGTGATTAACTCCTGTGTGAGAGGACATTTTTGAATTATCTCTTGTAGAAGTGGATTTACCTAAAGATAGGCCACTACATCTGAAATCAAAGTGCCTTTGGACAATTTAAATATCCTAGTCCAAAAGCTTATCCTAAGCTAGTTAATGTACAAACCTATAAAAAGAAACTTACTAATATATTTTAATTAAGTGTTATTTTTAATGGTTTTATTCCTCAAGGGTAGTGGAGTGGGACTGAATGATGTTATAGACTCAACAAAGTGAAAACAAATGATGTATAAAAATTTCAAAATGAATGCAACTAACAATGCAATTTTTCCTTTATTTTTCTTTGTAAATGAAACTAATGAATTTTTTTTAACAATTTGAGAAACTACAAGGCTTAAATATTTTTTATTTTTCTAAAAAATAACGAGAAAAACTACTAATACAAAATGAAAACTTTCTTTTGTTTTTCTTCTTTTTTTCAAAAAATTCAAAAACTACATGCAACTAATTGCACTTTAAGCAAGCTCAACAATCTGATCATATATAAATTTAAATGATAGCATTCAGATCCTACAATAACAATCTCTAGCCAATCAAGCAAAGATGACTCAAACCCTAGACTTTGACAAAAATATTGACTTCAAAAGACCAATAGATCCAAAATATGGAAAAAATGACTCACCTAGAATACTAGAAAAACAATCCAAGGTATATCAGTGTCCTTAAAGGACTAATAGACACTAGTGACAAAAAATACACAAGCATTCAGACCAAGAAGCCAAGGAGGAAGGACCCAACACATTCACAAAAGAATAAATTAGACCTAACTTACTCAAAAATACTTGACTTAACAAGAAAAACTAAGATGCATACACCCAAAGAAACAGTACAATGATAAATAAGAACCCTATGTATCGAAACCGTGTTGCTTAATCACTTTCAGCTCCCTGTATTCAGAGAACGTTGACTCATGTGGAATCCACGACGATACATAGATCGTGAATACAGGAAGCTGATTTGACTCTATGTATCGACAGGTCGTGAATACAGTCAAAATTGTTCAAACATAAAAGAAAATGACCAAATGATTATGAGCATGAAACAATCTAAATTAAAGGTAAACAATAAGCAAAACAACTACATGATCAAATAGAGCAAAAATGGTAAGGGAACCAAAGGAAAGGACCTAAAATAGGTTAGACTCCCCAGTGGAGTCATCGGTTCTGTTGTTCAGGGAAGTACATCCTTATAACCTAGGGTCTAGGGTTATCAACATACTAAATAAACTTGCAGACATTGAAGTATTTTAGAATTTGAGAGAGAAATAAGAAATAAAGTAAGTGTACCTTGTTTATGGAGGTTGATCATAGCTTTCTTCTTCACACCTACAAAGAGGTAGACCTTCCTACAATATCTTAGATGTTATATAAAATATTAATGAAATAATAAGCTTGCACTAAAATAACAAGCCAATTTAGAAATCATAACACATATTAATATAAGTGCACCAATTGGAATAAAGTCTCTCTTTATTGATAAACAAGTAATGAAAGATTACAACTAATATTTGATACAAGTCCTCCTTTTCTAGCCAAGGAACTGAACTATGCTGCTCCAAGAACTCCAAAGGAAATCCACCAACAGAACTTTTCTCTATAATTGATGTTCTTTAGCCTCAACCCCTACCCTCTCTTTATACTTGAGGAAGAGACGAGTTATGAAGGTTGATATGGTTGAGTAATTTGGGATAGTTATGATTACGAGCCCAATTGTCCTTAACTAAATTTTTTAATTTTTTTTAATTTTTGGATTAGGGCACTTGCGACTACTAATACTAGCAAGACGTGATTCACTCGCGACTTTTATAAGGGCATCTCATGAATGTAAAGTGTGATCATGTATTTACAGGTTGTATACAAAGCTACCCAAGAATGGAACACATGTTTCAATGGAAATAGTCAAGAATGCACCTAAATCACTTTATAAAAAATTGACAAGGTTGGAAATATGAAGATGTATGAAGGCACATGCACATACATAGCGTTTGGCCACTTCCATCCATTTTTTCCTTTTGTGTACTAACACATTGAGTGTCAGTGCTGAAATGGAGAAGTGCCATTTTACTGGATAACAACAAGGAACATGATGCAGAAGAAGTGATAGTGCAAGTTGTGGGAGAAGTGAGTTCGAAAGAGAGCTTACATGGGGTGGTATATTTGGAGCTTTAGCATGTAGCGGGGGGGACAGGAGGGAAGTGTTATAGTGAGTGGAGTGGAGGTGGGGATGGTTTAGGATTGTAGGAGAACATAACATGGGTAGTGTGGAGAATGGAGGACAGTATAAGGGTGTTGGGTGGTGTATGATGGAGATGGAGGAGGATTAAAACAGACATCAGGAGATCAATAGAACATATTCAAGCATCAAAAATTTCAAGATTTGATACCAATAATAAAGATTGAATCTGGTTTCTTAACAAAGACTATACATCTTCAGTTTAATAAGATATAAATAAATAGTGAATGAATAGATCATGAGATAAATAAAATGCATGACTTTTTAAATAGTCCTTTGCAATTAATATGAAGGGATGCAACCCTTTATTCATGTTTATTATTATTTATCAGTGATTAAATATATTTATTTATTAATTATTTGTATACTCTTTTATGTATGTAACAATGGAAGAGGATATTCAGGCCCAAGCTAAGATTATCTATCTTATGAATACTTGTGATCTAAACCAAGGGGTGAATTACATTTTTCTTTTCTTAGAGCCAATTAATTACCATTATGAGGACTGGATTTGGATGTATAACAAAGTGGAAGCTTATGTTTCAATGTGGTGCAATTGTTGGTTGTCTCATGCAGGGTGGTCAGTGTTGGTTAAATAAGCAATGAAGAACATTTATATATATTGGTTAACTCTAACAAATATTCCTAAAGGAAAAATCAATAGAAATAGAATTAAATTTTTATTTTTATTTGTACATGGGAAATGAGAAAAAATGCATTCCACTAGTCAAGTTGAATGCAATGGCCATTTATAAGTATTTGGAGGCGTGAAGCTTGAGAAATTTTCATATATTTAGCTTATCACTTGAAGCTAAAAGAATATTTCCATTAATGTGTAATTAATGGATTTGGGGTAATTCTATAAAATCCAAATATCTCAAAGGGAAGACTATGTGGCTCAAAATGGATAGAAATCATTCTCTAAGAATTCCTTGGTTTTTAAATCTTTGATCAAGGATTACCCCTTAATTGGTAATTGGGTTGTGTCTCAAATTGGGAATGGAGAGAAGCTCAAAATTTGAGAGGGTCCTTGGATAGGAACCAAAGGAAATTATAGAAATTTTGAGGCACTTCTATAATATTTACATGATTAAGGGATCCATTTTTTAGGCAAGGGAATTTCTATGAGATAAATGAGTGAACAATTTCAAGGATGGAAGACAATTAAACTACTTAATATTCAAGAATATCAAGTTGAAGAGTGGAGAAAATATGTGAGTCTAGTATCACATAGTATTATTAAATTAAAATAAGAAGAGGACACCCTTAAATAATCCAAGATTAAGGGGACAATTGAATACATAGTTAAGCTAGGATATGAAGTTAGAATATACTAGGAGTGTAATGGGGAAATAGCTTGTTGTTGGAGGTCTATATGGAAGCTAATTTTTCCATTACAAAAGCAAATTGCAATGTGGTTGGCATTAGAAAATAAATTACTTACTCCGGACAATGGGTAGAACAAGAATTAGAAGAGGCCAAATAGATGTATCTTATGTAAATTAGGTGAATGAATGGTAAAAAAATTGTTTATGTCTTGCTCTTTTTCCATATTTGTTTGGAGTTTACAAAAATTTTTGGACCTAAATGGAAATGGGACAATGGCAATTTATAAGGATCCATTTTGGAATAGATAATTGATAAAGTTGTTTCTATGCACAATGATTAACCTTCTATGTTTACTTATGGAATCTGGAGTGCTAGGAATCATATTTTTCAAGAGTTGGATTTTACACAAATCCAGGTGGAGTGCAATATTAGAATGTCCTTGGAAGGAATCAAAATGCCTTTGAAGTTAAACAATATCAATAATTTATTAATACCAAGAATTGATAAGGAGAAATTGTGGGGCTTCTTTGACGATGCATTCCAAGGATAACAATGTATATGTGGTGTTGGAATGGTCCTTTTCATCAACACTTTACACTATTTATTGTTAAGGTTGTTAATTTTTTAGCAAATATGAATATGTTGAACTTTAAAACTTTATTTGTAGAAATATTGAATACTTGAATGAATGACCCATTCAATTACATGAGATGTTCAACCACAAAAATATGTACCTTAGGAAAAACCATAAAAAAATGAGGATGAAAAATCTCAACAAATATTCAGAGTATAATTACGATAGACTGTAGAGAATGTCTTTAACACAATAACAAATTTCTTTCAACACCCCAAGTTTTAGATAAGAGAGAATATTGAGAAATAGAGAATAGAGATCAACTGTATCAACTTTCAATGTTCACAATACATTAATAACAAGATAAAATAATTTCCATTCAAACTATAGCAAATGGTTGCATGAAAATAGTGCACCACATGCAGAGAATAATGAATTTCTTCCTTAGATAATAATCATGTACATTGGATTCTTTAATAATGCATAACATATGTGTCATTCCCTTCATCTTTGACATTAACTTATGCTTTAACTAATTTCATAATAAAATCACCTTCTAACTCACAACATGACCACTTATTTAGGATGCTAACTTAGGTCTCATAATGAAATAACTCAAGTGCTATCATGCAGAAAGTTTAGTTAACTAATCCTTCTTTATCGACACTTAGTTAACTATTATTAACTGAAATAATGACAATTGGTTTACTTGTAATGACCACTGTGAGTCCTTTCATTAACTGAGTCATACATTGTGGCTTTAACCGAAGCTTACAATTCTGAGTTCACTTAGACATCTCATTTTCAATTCAAATTATCCTTTTGTTTATGCATTATCTCTTTATCTTTTATCTTTACCGCATGGTCAATATTTGTTAACTTTAATTATCTATCATATCATATTATACTCAAAATATTTGTTAGATGCTATGATCATATTATGTTACTCTAGAGAAAAATGAGCATATGCTAAAGTAATTTACTTTAGAGGTAGGTAATCTATAAAGGAGACATAATAGCAGTCGATGACAATGATTAGTAATGCATCAGACAACATTCATGATTCAACATGGAAATCATACACCTCTATAACTTGAGGTCAAAATGAGAATTAATTTCCTCTATAAATAGAGGTCCAGCCCATGGGTACCTACTATAACTAGAGGTCCACATGAGAATATTACTATATACATATAAGTCCTTAGCCTTGTCCAATAAGACTTTATAACATCATCACTTTGATAAATTAAATCATTCACCTCAACACATGAGGAATAACCTTTTATAACTGAAGGCTTAGTCATCCTTGAGTCTGACTTAGGATTTTACTCTAAGTTACTAATTCCAACTTGACCTCTCTGCCTTTACAGATGAGGCCCAATCCTAACCACACAATATTGGTTTGGGTAAGGACTCATGATGTTGTACATTTAATGCTCCATTTCAGTAATGAAGGAATTCTCAACCAAACCATTCTTGTCTTAGAAGTACCCAAACTCCATCGTTGATAGAGGATTTGTTAACACATATGCAATCTACTCATCCATAACAATGTATTGAAGTTTCATTGTACCTTCCAAAGGAAATCCTAGGATGATTAGGGCCCAAGTCCAACCAGTAAAGATCGAAGCATGGTTACTTGGCTCCTTGTGAAGAGTTCTCTGGGTGTAAGAGTTGGAATCACCCAACCACACTCTGAAATTATCCACTGAGGTTACGTTCCAAGTACATCCTAGGAGTACTAGAAACATCCTTCCAATACCACCTGTGTAATATCCTATTGTTCGGAGACTAACGCTACCAAATCTACAACGAGAGTCTGACCGAACAATCGCTCTCCTAATCAATGTGCATGGGAAGGGTAGCTAATCCCAAAACCCTATCAATGTTGGCCCCTCACAGGGCCCAAGAAGTGGTATTGATAAGATTCTCGTACGCACAACAATCCTAGTAAACAATCGAAAAAGGAAGTGGAGTTTTATCTTCTCAACCGATTTCTCACATAGCCTCCTGATTAACTCCTGTGTGAGAGGAGATTTTTGAATTATCTCTTCTAGAAGTGGATTTACCTAAAGATAGGCCACTACATCTAAAATCAAAGTGCCTTTGGACAATTTAAATCTCCCAGTCCAAAAACTTATCCTAAGCTAGTTAATGTACAAACCTATAAAAAGAAACTTACTAATATAATTTAATTAAGCGTTCTTTTTAATGGTTGTATTCCTCAAGGGTAGTGGAGTGGGACTGAATGATGTTATAGACTCAACAAAGTGAAAGAAAATTATGTATAAAAATTTCAAAATGAATACAACTAACAATGCAATTTTTCCTTTATTTTTCTTTGTAAATGAAACTAACGAATTTTTTTTAACAATTTGAGAAACTACAAGGCTTAAATATTTTTTATTTTTCTGAAAAATAATGAGAAAAACAACTAATACAAAATGAAAACTGTCTTTTGTTTTTCTTTTTTTTTCAAAAAATTCAAAAACTATATGCAACTAAATGCACTTTAAGCAAGTTCAACAATCTGATCATATATAAATTTAAATGATAGCATTCAGATCCTACAATAACAATCTCTAGCCAATCAAGCAGAGATGACTCAAACCCTAGACTTTAACAAAAATATTGACTTCAAAAGACCAATAGATCCAAAATATGGAAAAAATGACTCACCTAGACTACTAGAAAAGTAATCCAAGGTATATCAGTTTCCTTAAAGGACTGATAGACACTAGTGACAAAAAATACACAAGCATTCAGACCAAGAAGCCAAGGAGAAAGGACCCAACACATTCACAAAAGAATAAATTAGACCTAACTTACTCAAACATACTTGAATTAACAAGAAAAACTAAGATGCATACACCCAAAGAAACAGTATAATGATAAATAAGAACCCTATGTATCGAAACCGTGTTGCTTAATCACTTTCAGCTTCCTATATTTAGAGAACGTTGACTCATGTGGAATCCACAATGGTACATAGATCGTGAATACAGGAAGCTGATTTGACTCTATGTATCGACACGTCGTGAATATAGTCAAAATTGTTCAAACATAAAAGAAAATGACCAAATGATTATGAGCATGAAACAATCTAAACTAAAGGTAAACAATAAGCAAAACAACTACATGATCAAAAAGAGCAAAAATGGTAAGGGAACCAAATGAAAGGACCCAAAATAGGTTAGACTCCCCAATGGAGTCATCGGTTCTATTGTTCAGGGAATTACAACCTTATAACCTAGGGTCTAGGGTTATCAACATACTAAATAAACTTGCAGACATTGAATTATTTTAGAATTTGAGAGAGAAGTAAGAAATAAAGTAAGTGTACCTTGTTTATGGAGGTTGATCATAGCTTTCTTCTTCACACCTGCAAAGAAGTAGACCTTCCTACAATATCTTAGATGTTATATAAAATATTAATGAAATAATATGCTTGCAATGAAATAACAAGACAATTCAGAAATCATAACACATAAGAATACAAGTGCACCAATTGGAATAAAGTCTCTCTGTATTGATAAACAAGTGATGAAAGATTACAACTAATATCTGATACAAGTCCTCCTTTTGTAGCCAAGGAACTGAATTATGCAGCTCCAAGAACTCCAAAGGAAATCCACCAGCATAACTTTTCTCTATAATTGATGTTCTTTAGCCTCAACCACTACCCTCTCTTTATACTTGAGGAAGAGAGGAGTCATGAAGGTTGTTATAGCTGATTTACCACTCTAGGTGAATCACACTTGTATGGCCTTCCCTTGTCCCTCTGCAGACTCCTTAGACCCGCTGGACCATTTTTTTTCCTTTGATGTTTCCTTGACCATCCCTAAAAATATGTGAAAATTAATACACACGACTTTTAAACCTATAATCATGTATATACACTGGTTTGACCCCTAAAACTGTGTACATCATGATGTGTGCATAATCCAAATCCTTTTGGATTTTTCTCTTACATGGATCCGACTCATTTGACTCTTGGCCTTCCTTATGCCTTGAGATCACTCGGATTCGACCTTTCATTACCCCTTTGAAAAGATTGTTATAGAGATTTTCACCCCACTAGGTGAATCACACATGTATGGCCTTCCCCTGTCCCGCTGCAGACTCATTAGACCCAATGGACCACATTTTATCC
>LPNX010130928.1:228805-273085 GCA_001517045.1 Pseudotsuga menziesii
AACAAAGATATATAAGGAACTCTATGGTACATTGAAGGCATATGAGAGAATTGAGAGTAAATAAACTATAGTCCATTGTTGCCAAAACTTGTGCTTGAGTCTACATCCCTTTGTCCCTTGGAGCACTTTTGTGTTCTTCCCAAGCTTGCCTTTTTCTTGGGAGCTTCCTATCAAGAGATGGAGGATTGAGGTGGTGGAGGCCCAAGTGGGGGATTCAGTTTCTCTGATTCGCAAACGTGTCGACAGAGGTTGTATCCATTGTAATATTTGATTGTATATTAATAGAAATATCTTTTCCTATCCAATAATGTATGTTTGAATGAATATTTTATCCATGGATGTTTTCAAATGCTTATAAATTATTGATTATATATGCTAGAATAGATCTAACACCAACATATATAGTATGCTTGTCTTGTTTACTTATTGTTGAGGAAGTGATTTATCAATTCAAGCTGAAGTTGGAAAGCTCAATGGGGATCTACTTCAACCATCCGGAATAAGGTATGTGGTCTGATCCTATAGTGTTAGATATTTTACTTCTATTGCATATTGGAAAGGATTGATTTCCCGGAGTCAAGCTGTCTGTTGTGGTACCCCAAGACATAGGAATTTCTCTCTGTAACAAAATTGGCAACTCTGTTGGGGATCGAACCCAGAATCTCAATTGGTATGAATGCTCTCGAGCGTTCGCTCTGCATCCACACCCATGATATCATCTCCTCTTCCCCTCCGTCTATGACGAGGGCAGCCTTCAGGCCACCATGGTCCCACATCTACATACAAATGGTAGATGTCACTATGTATTGTCGCATAAAAAATATGTATTTTGATTCCATATAATTAGAAAACACAAAAAAAAAAATAACTCAAAAATTTAAAGAGAGGGTCGAGATTCGTTACCTATGTCACCGTATGCCGATCCTGGTGGTAGCGGCATGTCCAGGTTCCCCCAGAAATCAATCCCTGCATAGGGTTAGTCATCGATGGAAACTATTTATCGTCACCACCACGGAAAGAACTCAGCTGGATAAGGGTTGGACACCCTACCTCCCCCTATTCTGTGCATCGCATCCACCCAACGCCGTTGGGCCGGATCTCGAACCCCGTGTAGAGGAACATCAACTCTAGGGCTCAATCCTGGAACATGCTCGAAGAAAAATGTGCTCAGTATGCTACTGAAACTGAAGTTTCACACTCTACCCATATTACACTCATTGAGCTCATGTTTCATGTTGCTCAGTAGTGTAGTGCTCTAGTCATATACCGTGGGTCACATGCACTCCACTGCATAGAACATCAGAGGTCACGAGGCCTAGTGGATTGAATCCAAGTCTTCCATCCTACCCAGTGTTAGTAGGATAGCCTTTAGGCCCAACACCTATATAAATTTGGTTGGGATCTGACTCCCCACCTTCTTCGTGTTCGGATAGCAGTACACCACAATGTACTCATCTATAGTCAAGCCACCTCTGGGCCCACGAGAATGTAAGTTCACTACTTCCCCCCATTGAGAATGTCTAGTGATAAAGTATATGTCCTCTACCTCTATGGTGAGGGACATCCCATCTATCTGGAATGACTCAGAGTCTAGATCCCAGTAATCAACCAGCATCTCCAATAGTCTTGGTTTGGCCCTCAAGCCACCAAGACACCAAAATTTGTTGAGCCCACATGCACGTAGCGCTTGTTGATCCATTAGATCAGCCCTTACTGCCTCCTATACATCACCATGTTCATGTTGTCTCCATTCTAGGACCATACTACACAAAAAAATTGCAAGTTTTCCCATTAGAATACTTAAAAAACCTCATGCGCGGTCGCATGTGTGACTCTTTTCCAAATAACCGTGTATGTACGCGACTGTGAGGGAATTTTCCACGTATATCTAGTCCTATACGTGGAAAAACCCTCAATTTCCGTGTGGGCCGCAGTGCCTTTTTTGGATTGGCCTAGAAATCCCAAATGACCATGGAATTTGATAAAAATTGCATTAAAATGGAAGAGAAGAGCATGGGTAAGTACCTGGAAGAAACGGTAGTGGATTCCGCCGGCTGGATCCCCTGGAATTCACTGTTGAAAATCTGAGCTCAATTGGGTAACAATTTCAAATGTTTTATAATGTTTTGAATTTTTTACTATTTATAGAAATTTTTCAAATTTTTGAAAATGTTTACCCCCTTTCCTATAGTTTGGACCATTTCTAATCATTTTGGACCGTTTTTGACATAATTTATGATGTAGGAGACCTTTTTGAGTGCCGTTTCAGCCGTTGGATTGAACCGTTCATGTCGATCTCAGGTATCATGTCTAAGCTGGCATATAGGTTAGGTTTCATTATCATTTTCATTTTTCATGACCTTTTGACCATTTCATCATAGCCTTAGGTACGAACCCACTCTATTATGTCACAGAAACTTCTTGCTATTTTAGAAGTGGCATGGTAAGAGTGGTAGAGCTTGACCTTACATGGGTACCCTAGTTAGCGCCTTATTTGCATTTGGTGCCCATGCCGATGTTTTGTCCTTTAGGGTGTGAGAGTCCGTTGTATAGTACTACCATGACATTTCGCAAGAGCCTCATACTCCTCTTGATCTTTCACTAGCCTATTTCCCTCAGGACTCCTTTATGTCAAATTGTAATTACATCATCATGAGCTTTTCCTACCTTAATGAGCTTTATGCCAGCTTCCCTGACATTGCGTTTCATCCATATACCGCGAGCTTGTCTCATGTCTAGCCATGCATAGCCATTTTATATATCCTTTGTAACTTGATTCCCTTTTTACCAGGAGGGGATTTTCCCCCGAGTGTCATTATCCTACACAAGTGTCCTTGCATTGAGCATAGGTATGTTCCATTGCTTGGAAATAGTTTGTTTTCCCCTATGACACTCATCTCCTCCTAGTCTGTAACTATAAAGCAGTTTTATTCTTTTTCAAGATTTTTAAATATTTGAAAAAGTCCAAAAAAAAATCAAAAAACCAAAAACTCGGACAAGGAAAGATGTTATCTTTGGCAGCTATTGAGTCGTGTCACCTTGAAATAGAGCATTGTATATCACATTCATTGGTTGGGTTTGTAGTTTGAATTTAGGAGCTATAGTCATTTATCTGAGTTTATCTCCACCGACTGGTTAAGCTTCTAGTCCCCATGGAGCCTTTGTCGATGCCTCCTGTGTCGTAGAGTTGTCCTAGTTTTGTATATCGAGTCTATGCTGCCTCTATTCAGTCACCATTAACCGTTATGCTCTTGTTCGAAGGAAGTTGAAACCTGAGTCGGTCATTCCTCAGTTATCTTGACTTTGCATGTCAGCCATTCCCGGTATAGTTACTGGTTCATGAACCTTATGATCGAGTCCTCCCACACTATAGAGCTTTGCTGAGTACCTCGTTTTGGATGATGGGGGATGCCTTAATGCACTCCTTCCATTGGATTTCATCCCATCGAATTTAGATCATTTATTCAAGGATTGGAATCTAGAGTCATTTTTTAGTTCCTTGAGACTTCCAGTCATCAGTGGCAGCTTCTCTCACCATCGACAGTCTTTGGGAATACATCAATGTCCCCTGATCGATGGATCCTCTCAAGTGTTCAACCTCAACACATTTATTCACACTTGTTAGTTTGCACTCTAGTACCTTGATTCCCATTTTCATTATCGGTGGGTGATCTCGCGTTTGTTAATGTTATACATCAATGACCGGTAATCAAACAATGGACTACTATATTCGACCTCGACACCTCTATTCACATAGTAGGACATGTACTCGTAGCGGTTTGTGTAGAACACCTTCCAGATTGGTGCCATCTCTTATATGATACCTCCTTGATCGTGCCAGTGTTCATGAGATTTCATCTCTCGTGACTTGATTCCAGTATATGTCAGACATTTCCAGCCATTATGGACATCTTGATCCATTATATATCTTTAGCCATCATGGAGATCATGGTCCTGTGTATATCTTCATCATGGAGATTCTGATCTATGTATATTATACGTGGTGATGACCACTTATATGATATATTGTATCATGCCTATTCATGTCCATTGTACTCTTATGTATCCAGTACTGTTGTATGTATGTGCAGTTATGTGCAGAGTTGTATCATTGTACTATGCTGATTGGGTGGCTAGTCTTCCATTTGGGATCCTTCATCACTCCACTTTTGGAATGAATTATAATGTATTTCGGCCATCGTATGACCCCTCTAACCTCACACATTAGGGGGCATCTGTTATAGATGATTTTACCACTCCAGGTGAATCACACTTGTATGGCCTTCCCCTATCCCTCTGCAGATTCCTTAGACCCCCTGGACCATTTTTTTCCCTTTGATGTTTCCTTGACCATCCCTAAAAACATGTGAAAAGTAATACATGCGACTTTTAAACCTATAATCACGTATATACGCGGGTTTGACCCCTAAAACTGCATACATCGGGATGTGTGCATAATCTAAATCCTTTTGGAGTTTTCCTTGACATGGATCCTACTCATTTGACTCCTGTCCTTCCCTATGCCTTGAGATCACTCGGATTCAACCTTTCATTACCCCTTCGAAAAGCTATATAAGGAACTCTATGGTACATTGAAGGCATATGAGAGAATTGAGAGCAAAGAAACTATAGTCCATTGTTTCCAGAACTTGTGCTTAAGTCTGCATCCCTTTGTCCCTTGGAGCACTTTTGTGTTCTTCCCAAGCTTGCCTTTTGCTTGTGAGCTTTCTATCGAGAGATGGAGGCCCAAGTGGGGGATTCAGTTTCTTCGATTCGTAGGCGTGCCGACAGAGGTTGTATCCATTGTAATCTTTGATTGTATATTAATAGAAATATATTTTCCTGTCCAATAATGTATGTTTGAATGAATATTTTATCCATGGATTTTTTCAAATGCTTATACCTTATTGATTATATATGCTAGAATAGATCTAACACCAACATATATAGTATGTTTGTCTTGTTTACTTGTTGTTGAGGAAGTGATTTATTGATTCAAGTTGAAGTTGGAAAGCACAACCGGGATCTACTTCAACCATCTAGAATAAGGTACGCAGTCTGATCCTATAGTGTTAGATATTTGATTTCTATTGCATATTGGAAAGGATTGATTTCTGGAGTCAAGCTGTATGTTGTGGTACCCCAAGCCATAGGAATTTCTCTCCGTAACAAAGGTTGAGATGGTTGAGTAATTTTGGATAGTTATGATTATGAGCCCAATTATCCATAACTAAACTTTCTTTTTATTTTTAATTTTTTTATTAGGGCAGTCACGACTATTGATACTAGCAAGCCATGATTCACTCACGACTTTTATAAGGTCATCTAGAGAATGTAAAGTGTGATCATGTATTCACGGGTTGTATACAAAGCTACCCAAGAATGGAACACATGTTTCAATGGAAATAGTCAGGAATGCACCTAAATCACTTTATAAAAAATTGACAAGGTTGGAAATATGATGATGTATGAAGGCACATGCACATACATAGGGTTTGTCCACTTCCATCCATTTCTTCCTTTTGTGTACTAACACATTGAGTGTCAGTGCTCAAATGGAGAAGTGCCATTTTACTGGATAACAACAAGGAACATGATGCAGAAGAAGTGATAGTGCATGTTTTGGAAGAAGTGAGTTGGAAAGAGAGCTTACATGGGGTGGTATATTTGGAGCTTTTGCATGCAGCAGGGGAGACAGGAGGGAAGTGTTATAGTGAGCGGAGTGGAGGTTGGGATGGTGTAGGATTGTAGGAGAACATAACACGGGTAGTATGGAGAATGGAGGAGAGTATAAGGGTGTGGGGGACTGTATGAGGGAGATGGAGGAGGATTAAAATAGACATCAAGAGATCAATGGAACATATTCAAGCATGAGAAAATTCAAGATTTGATACCAATAATAAAGATTGAATTTGGTTTCTTAACAAAGACTATACATCTTCATTTTAATAAGATATAAATAAATATTGAATGAATAGATCATGAGATAAATAAAATGCATGACTTTTTAAATAGTCCTTTGCAATTAATGTGAAGGTATGCAACCCTTTATTCATGTTTATAATTATTTATCAGTGATTAAATATATTTATTTATTAATTATTTATATACTCTTTTATGTATGTAACAATGGAAGAGGATATCCAGGCCCAAGCTAAGATTATCTATCTTATGAATACTTGTGATCTAAACCAAGGGGTGAATTACATTTTTCTTTTCTTAGAGCCAATTAATTACCATTATGAGGATTGGATTTGGATGTATAACAAAGTAGAAGCTTATGTTTCAATGTGGTACAATTGTTGGTTGTCTCATGCAGGGTGGTCAGTGTTGGTTAAAGAAGCAACGAAGAACATTTATATATATTAGTTAACTCTAACAAATATTCCTAAAGGAAAAATCAATAGAAATAGAATGAAATTTTTAGTTTTATTTGTACATGGGAAATGAGAAAAAATGCATTCCACTAGTCAAGTTGAATCCAATGGCCATTTATAAGTATTTGGAGGCGTGAAGCTTGAGAAATTTTCATATATTTAGCTTAGCACTTGAAGCTAAAAGTATATGTCCATTAATGTGTAATTAATGGATTTGGGGTAATTCTATAAAATCCAAATATCTCAAAGGGAGGACTATGTGGCTTAGAATGGATAGAAATCATTCTCTAAGAATTCCTTGGTTTTGAAATCTTTGATCAAGGATTACCCCTTAATTGGTAATTGGGTTGTGTAAAATTGGAAATGGAGAGAAGATCAAAATTTGAGAGAGTCCTTGGATAGGAACCAAAGGAAATTATAGAAATTTTGAGGCACTTCTATAATATTTACATGATTAAGGGATCCATTTTTTAAGCAAGGAAATTTCTATGAGATAAATGAGTGAACAATTTCAAGGATGGAAGACAATTAAACTACTTAATATTCAAGAATATTAGGTTGAAGAGTGGAGGCAATATGTGAGTCTAGTATCACATAGTATTATTAAATTAAAATAAGAAGAGGACAACTTTAAATAATCCAAGATTAACGGGACAATTGAATACATAGTTAAGCTAGGATATGAAGTTAGAATATACTAGGAGTGTAATGGGGAAATAGATTGATGTTGGAGGTCTATATGGAAGCTAATTTTTCCATTACAAAAGCAAATTGCAATCTGGTTGGCATTAGAAAATAAATTACTTACTCCGGTCAATGGGTAGAATAGGAAGTAGAAGAGGCCAAATAGATGTATCTTATGTAAATTAGGTGAATGAATGGTAAAAAAATTGTTTATGTCTTGCTCTTTTTCCATATTTTTTTGGAGGTTACAAAATTTTTTGGACCTAAATGGAAATGGGACAATGGCAGTTTATAAGGATCTATGTTGGAATAGATATTTGATAAAGTTGTTTCTATGCACAATGATTTACCTTCTATGTTTACTTATGGAATCCGGAGTGCTAGGAATCATATTTTTCAAGAGTTGGATTTTAAACAAATCCAAGTGGCACGCAATATTAGAATGTCCTTGGAAGGAAACAACATGCCTTTGAAGTTAAACAATATCAATAATTTATTAATACCAAGAATTGATAAGGAGAAATTGTGGGGCTTCTTTGACAATGCATTCCAAGGATAACAATGTATATGTGGTGTTGGAATGGTCCTTTTCATCAACACTTTACACTATTTATTGTTAAGGTTGTTAATTTTTTAGCAAATATGAATATGTTGAATTTTAAAACTTTATTTGTAGAAATATTGAATACTTGAATCAAAGACCCATTCAATTACAGGAAATGTTCAACCACAAAAAATATGTACCTTAGGAAAAACCATAAAAAAATGAGGATGAAAAATATCAGCAAATATTCAGAGTATAATTACAATAGATTGTAGAGAATGTCTTTAACACAATAACAAATTTCTTTCAACACCCCAAGTTCTAGATAAGAGAGAATATTGAGAAATAGAGAATAGAGATCAACTGTATCAACTTGAAATGTTCACAACACATTAATAACAAGATAAAATAATTTCCATTCAAACTACAGCAAATGTTTGCATGAAAATAGTGCACCACATGCAGAGAATAATGAATTTCCTCCTTGGATAATAATTATGTACATTCGATTCTTTAATAATGCATAACATATGTCATTCCCTTCATATTTGACATTAACTTATTATTTAACTAATTTCATAATAAAATCACCTTCTAACTTGCAACATGACCACTTATTTAGGATGCTAACTTAGGTCTCATAATGCAATAACTCAAGTGCTATCACGCAGAAAGTTTAGTTAACTAATCCTTCTTTATCGACACTTAGTTAACTATTATTAACTGAAATAATGACAATTGGTTTACTTGTAATGACCACTATGAGTCCTTTCGTTAACTGAGTCATACATTGTGGCTTTAACCGAAGCTTACAATTCTGAGTTCACTTAGACATGTCATGATCAATTCAGATTATCCTTTTGTTTATGCATTATCTCTTTATCTTTTATCTTTACAGAATGGTCAATATTTGTTAACTTTAATTATCTATCATATCATATTATACTCAAAATATTTGTTAGATGCTATGATCATAATATGTTACTCTAGAGAAAAATGAGCATATGCTAAAGTAATTTACTTTAGAGGTAGTTAATCTATAAAGGAGACATAATAGCATTCGATGACAATGATTAGTAATGCATCAGAAAACATTCATGATTCAACATGGAAATCATACACCTCTATAACTTGAGGTCAAAATGAGAATTAATGTCCTCTATAAATAGAGGTCCACCCCATGGGTACCTACTATAACTAGAGGTCCACATGAGAATATTACTATATACATATAAGTCCTCAGCCTTGTCCAACAAGAATTTATAACATCATCACTTTGATAAATTAAATAATTCACCTCAACACATGAGGAATAACCTTCTATAACCGAAGGCTTAGTCATCCTTGAGTCTGACTTAAGAGTTTACTCTAAGTTACTAATTCCAACTCGACCTATCTGCTTTACAGATGAGGCCCAATCATAACTACACAATATTGGTTTGGGTAATGACTCATGATGTTGTATATTTAACACTCCATTTCATCAATGAAGGAATTCTCAACCAAACCATTATTGTCTTAGAAGTACCCAAACTCCATTGTTGATAGAGGATTTGTTAACACATATGCAATCTACTCATCCATAACAATGTACTGAAGTTTCATTGTACCTTTCTTAACCTTGTTTATGATGAATTGCTACTTCATTTCAATGTGCTTTGACTTATCATGAAACACATGGTTTTCAGAAATCTTGATCCAAATTTGATTGTCGCACCTAATAATTGTAGGATCAAGATTCTCACCCAAAAAGTAGACTCCTAAGTAACATACTTCTCTATAGGAAGTAATAGAAGAAATGTACTCAGCTTCTATGACACTCTGGTCAATTGAGCCTTGCTTCCTATTGGACCAAGAGATCATAGGATAATCCAAGATATAATAGTAGTTACATGTAATCTTGCTGTCCACAATTCTACCACTCCAATCTAAGTTAGGTTTACCAAGTAATAACACCCTTCCACTAGAGGAATACCTGATACCATAAGAAATTGTACCTCAAAGGTACCTAAACAAATGCTTAGTAGAAACCCTATTTCTGTGTCTCATATCAGACATAAACTAACTCAAAGTACTCACAGCATAAGAATATCTAGTATTGAGGGTATCAAGTACATCAATGAGCCAATAAGTTGTATATGCAAAGTGGGGTACATTGGATCTGATCCAATATCTAACTCATGAAGTTTCCTCAAATTGGAAACCATTGGAGTACTCATGGATTCGTAATCCACCATGAAAAACTTGTGCAATATATCGGCAATGTACTTCCCTTGAGGAAGAAAATATCATCTTTTATTTTCTAAATCTTGAGGCCTAGAAAGTAGTGCATAAGACATAATTCTTTCATCTTGAACTCATAAGTGTGATCCCTCTTGTACCAATCAATTAGTTGTTCCTCTCTAGTATGGAACAAATCATCCACATATAGAACCAATATCAAAGGTTGGTTCTTCCTTACTTTGAAGACCAAATTTAGATTATCTTCTCTCTTAGAGAATCAAAATCTCTAAAGATAGCTGTCAATTCTGAAATAACAAGGTCGGGGATCTTGCTTAAACCCATACAAGGATTTCTTCAACTTTCACACATGGGACTCCTTCCCATGGATCACAAATCCCTTAGGATGTTGAATATAAACCTCTACCTTAACTTCACCATTGAGAAAGGTTTTATTCACATCCATATGGTGAACCTTCCATCCATGAAAAGATGTAAATAATATCACATCTCAAATAGTGTATGGCCATAGGAGTGAATGTCTCCTCATAGTCTATTCCATCCTTTTGAGAGAAACCTCAAGCAATAAATATGGCTTTATATTTTTCAACACTACCATCTATTGCACACTTGATCTTGTAAAGGCATCTGGAAGTAACAATGGAATTACCTTTAGTTTTGGGAATAACCTCCCAAACACCATTCTTAAATATAGACTTGTATTCCTCTTGTGTTGCATCCTTATAAACTTTCCACTTTGCAGATTCTTCATAGGATGAAGGATTTTAATCACTCATGTGACTTATCTATGAAAAATACCTTGAATATTTGTTAGGTTGATTTCACTCTCTAGAATATCCCTGTAGTAGTCAATGCCTCTCTACATCTTGTAGTACATCTTGGTTCATCAAGAGCTAGTGAATCTAAGAAGTCTGCTAGATTCTCCCTCTAAGCATATGAAAGGGGAAAATCAGTATCTGAGTTCTATGTCATACAATTCTCATACTTCTATGTCTCTGTATCATATTGACACTCTTTTAATTGCTTGAATGTATCCTCTTCATGGAAGGTCACATTTTAGCTTACCTCGATGTGTCTCTCACCTAGAACATAAATTTTGTAGTCTTTGGATGATTCTCTATAACCGACAAATGTTCCCTTCTTTCATAAAGGCTCCATATTATTCCTCTTCTCTTTCAATACATGAATGTATACAAGACTCCTAAATATCCTGAGCTGTGAAATGACCGGTTTTTCACCAGTGAACACCTCTTAAGCTGTCTTCTCATCTGGAATGGCATGTTGACTTCTATTATGGATATATACTATTGTATTGGTGGCTTCTTCCCATAATGAGGAAATTTTTTTTTGATTATACAACATGAATTTTGCATCCTCACATATAGTTATTATCTTTCTCTTGACAACCCCATTTTGTTGGGGGTTGTATGGAACTGTCAACTACCTACAAATTCCCGCATCACTACAAAACTCATTAAAAACATGGGAATCTAATTCACCTCCATTTTCATATGTCAAAGCATATATGTGCTTCCCTTTCTAATTATCTAATAAGGATTTAAAATCCTAAAACTTATTAAAGGTTTCTCCCTCAACCTTTAGGAAGTAAATCTATGTCTTTCTAGAGAGGTCATCAATAAACAATACATAATATAAATAGTCACTCAAGGAAGGGGATGACATGGGACCACATACACAAGAATGTATTAAATAAAAAATACCTTTAGATCTAGTAGTATTTATAGAGAAACTCTTTTTAGCGTTCTTCCCGAGTGCAAAACACCTACATACACTATCATGCTCATAATAAAATATTGCCATACCTTTTACCATTCATTACAATCCTGGTAGAACTTTGTAGTGGAGGTCCCCAAGCCTCTTGTGCCATAGATCACATGGACTAATAGTTTTTTTAACAATAGCTTGAACATACTTCCCAGTCAATTTGTAGATTTATCCCTCTTGAACTCCATTAACAACAACAGAGTTCAAGTCTTTGTTCTTTGTCTATATTAGTGCTTGATCTTCCATGAAGATAACTTGTAAGCCCTTATCTTCAAGAAGTAAAATTGATAGAAGTTTCTTCTTAAATCTTGGGACATAAGGGCTGTCCTTCACATGTAAAATATCTCTTGAACTCAGGTAGAAGGAAGTGGATCCAAACCCTTAGATCAAATAGGCTGAGTTGTCCCCCAATGATACCATGCATCTGAACTTTTTCTCCTTTAGGTAAAAAATGGAGCTCCTATATCTATACATGTGCTTCAATGTGTCACTACCAATCAACCATGTGTCTTCGCTTCCAATGATGGATCCTGAAAGTGATAAGACAAGGTAATAATCCCTTCTTGTCTCCTTTTCATTGGGTGCATTATTCTCAGTAGTTTCATCTTCTATTGTTGTAGAAGCATGAAACCTTCATTTTCCATTTTTATTTACTCTAAACTCTCTTGCACAATGGTCCTTCTTATCATAGTTGTAGCATATAACCTTCGAATTGTCGAATTCCTTGTTGTACACCTTTTTTGAATGGGAAAAATTATTTTGAGAGAAGTTCTTATTTCCATTATTCATTCTTTCCTTGAGCGAAATATTTTCTTCTTTTGTGCACACTAACTTGATTTTGATATTCCCCTCCTCTTAGACGCATTCATGCCACAACCTTTCGAAGTTAAGTTATACCTCTTGGTTATTTATCATATCCAAGAATGTCTCCCATGAGGATGGGAGACCATAAATGGTGGTTTGAAGAAGATCATCTTCATCCATCACATATCTAATGCTATAAAGTTGATCTCTTACCTGAGATATCTTTGTGAAGAATGATTCCACAGTCACCTCCTTCTCCATATTTAGGTTTCATACCTTATTCTTTAGTTCCCTCTTTTGAATCGGGTCCTTCTTCTCATATAGGTTCATCACTGCATCGAAAAATTCCTTAGAGGTATTCATCGAAGCGATCACGGACATCAAATTGTCCTTTACTGAATCATAGATGATCCATTTGGATTTAGATTGGTTCTTCCTGATGGTGATGCACTCTGCATTAAATGTAAGTTCCTCCACCATAGTAGATACACATCCATTGAAGTCATGTTCCTCCAAGAAATTCAACATCGTCACTTTCCAAGTGTTGAAATTTGAAGTTCCCTCAAGACAGTCTTTCGGTTGAACAAATATTGATGCCATGGCTCTAAAAATGTCTGCTAAACACATTGAGATCTACATAGGCTCAATTTTTCTAGATAATACTTTGATCCTTCACATATTGAACTCTAATACCATGTTAATTTTTTAGCAAATATGAATAGATTTTAACTTTAAAACTTTCATTAAAGAAATACTCAATACTAGAATTGAAATGAACCATTGAATTATGTTAGATTTTTAACATTAATCTAGCATAATATTAGGATATTTAACTAAGAGAACAACAAGCACAACAATCAAACACAAGAGACAATGAACACAGTGTTTTTCCTCGGGGAAACTATAAATGGAGAAAACCCCACAACTTCCTTAGAGATAGAATCAACACCAAAAGTGAAAACCAAAAATAGTAAGATGATCTCCTAACAGCAGTAACCTATTTCTTCCTTTCCCCAATGTCTTTCTCTTCCTCATCTATATGCTACAGCTGAGTGTGAGTGAGTGTGTGATAAATAGAGAGGCTAGCTCTTTATTTATACTAATTCTCGACTTGACTAAACCCAACTAGGGCCAACTTCAATAGGTGAGTCTAATAACCCTAGTGCCCTGGAGTTGCAGGTAATTTAACCCTTAGACAATAGGAGGGTTACCCACCTTGACTTGACATGACTTGTTTACATTATAGAAACTCCCGATAGGAACCTCGGGGCATGAAATGACTCAAGTACATTACAAATACATCCCGAAATAAACATCGGGTTACAATACATAAGAAATACAAGTGAAAACATTCCAAAGTTACAATTACATCAACACTCCCTCTTAACTAGGAAGGTATTCTCTTGACACAATTTATCAGCACAAGTTTTATTCTCTGCATCATCTGGATCATCATCGAGTCTTTATCATCTTCACCTTCAAGACATTTCTATCTTCAATTCACCTTCATCTTCATGTCATCTTCACATGGATCTAGATCATCACTCGATCTGGATCATTATCACTAGATCTGGATCATCCCTTGATCTAGATCATCTCTGGAGCATCATTTCTAGATCTGGATCATCCCTCGATTTGGATCATTATCACTGGATCTTCACGGGTGCTATCTCATGATTCTTTTCATCACAGGAAGTTCTACAGAGCCAACCCTTTTTCATGCTGGTTGTAGGCCTAGCCTTCATGTAGGTATTCTTCAACACTTATATCTGACCCTAAGTCAGAATGGCCTGCCCAACAATTATATCTGATCATGTAGGAACCAATCCTATAATCATATTAGAAAGGCACGCCTAGCACTCACATCTAACCATGTGGGAACAGAGTCCCACAACCTTGTCAGAAAGTCCCAGCACTCACATCTATCAACCAATGTCGTAAAGGCTCAGCACTTACACTCTACCATGCGAGGAACCAATCCTCCATGCCAAAAGGCTCTGCACTTACATCTGACAAACAATTTAAGAAGGGCTCAACACTTCTATTCGACCATGCAAGGACCCAATCCTTCATGTCAAAAGGGATCTGCACTTACATCTAACAACCAATGTCAAAAGGGCTTGCACTCACATATGATCATGTCATATCAAAATGGCCCCCAGTCCTAGACTGACCTTCTTCATGACCAGGTGCCTCCATTCCAAGAATGGCATTCAATGCTTACTTCTAATCATGTAGGAACCAATTCTATAGTCACACCAGAATGGCTCAGCACTCACATCTGACATGAAAGGAACCAATCCTCTCACCATGACAGAATGGTTCAGCCCTTACATTTGACCATGGAAGGAACCAATCCTCTCACCATGCCATAATGGCTCAGGGTCTCATGACTTCCCCTTGGAGCAAACCTCGATCTAGAGAACACCAATCTTCTCCCTGAAGTACTCGAACTTCACCCTAGCCATTGGCTTTGTCAACACATCAACTATATGTTCCTCCGTCGCAACATACTGGAGATTCATTACTCCCCTCTGCACCATATCCCTGATATAGTGATACTTGATCTCGATATGCTTCAACTTATCATGGAACACTGGATTCTCTAACAACTTTACATAACTCTGTTTGTCATAATGTATATAAGTAGCATCCATCTGGAGATAAAATAAATGAGACAATAGCTTCCGCAGCCATATACCTCACAACTAGCTAAACAATTTGTGACATACTATGCTTCAGATGTACTTAGTGCCACATAGGATTGCTTCCTGCTAAACCAATAGATCACACCTGATCCCATACTGAAGCAACACCCTAATGTGCTCTTCCTATCGATGGTGTTGCCTACCCGTTATGAATCAACATAACCCTCCAGGTTAATCTTCTGATTTGCCTCATACTTGAGCCCATAATCAATTGTACCTATCAGGTAACTCAGAATATTCTTTGCAATAATCAAGTGAACATGTCTCGGATCTATCAAGAACTGGCTCAAGGTATTCATAGCAAAGCAAATTTTTGGTCTAGTGTTCATTAGGTACATCAAGGACCCAATCATCTGAGGATACATCATAGCATCAACTGTCTCTGATGAAGCATCACTCAATAGCTTTAGGCTCGATGCCATAGGTGTGGTTATGGCCTTGCAGTCTATCATCCCAAACCTCTTCAAGATCTATACTACATACTTCCCTTGTCCAAGAGAGATTCCATCTGCATCCTGCCACACCTCCATGCCTAGAAAATAATGCATCATACCCAAGTCCTTCATTTCAAACTTGGCAGCAAGCTTTCTCTTCGTATCAATAATCAACCCATCCATACCTGTTACAAACAGATCATTTACATACAGTAGGATCATCACTAGGTTGCCATCTTCAACCTTGTAGTAAAGGTTGGAATCTGCTTTACTCTTAGTAAAGCCCAAACTAGATAGAAAGCTGTCAATTCTATTGTACCATGTCCTGGGTGCCTATTTCAAACCGTACAGGGCTTTCTTCAATCAGCACACATGAGACTCCTTGTCATGTGTCTCAAAACAAAGTGGCTATTCTACATACACTTTCTCTTCCACTACACCATTCAAGAAAGTAGTCTTGACATCCATTTGGTGTATCTTCCATTTCATCACTGCAACCAGAGCAAGTACTGATATGATGGAAGTGTATCTAGCTACAGGTGAAAAGGTTTCTTCATAGTCTATTCCTTCTTTCTGGGAGAAACCTCGAGCCACGAATCTTGCCTTATATTTCTCTATGCTACCATCTACAGCATGTTTGATCTTGTAGATCCATTTTGAAGTTACAACTGACTTCCCTTCTGGTCTTGGGACAACATCCCAAACATCATTCTTCATGATCAATTGAAACTCTTCGATCATAGCATCCTTCCATTCTTTCCATTCTGCCGCTTCTTCAAAATTTGAAGGTTCTTCATTGATAAAGTCACATAGTAAAGATACATATCCAGAGCAAGATCTGGTTCTCTTTCTTTCTCTGTGATTCTCTTCTAGAGCCCCATATCTTTCTGCACCTTAGATAATTTATTATACCCAAGCAGGTTTCCTCTTTTCAGGATTCTTCTCCCGAGGTGGATCTACAGGTCTTTGTGGTTCTTCAAATTATCGATATTGTTCTTGAATTTCTTCATTCATGGTTGTATCATGAATTCTGGGTGCTTCTGCTTCTTTAGGTTCTTCAGCAAGTCTCTTTCTCGATTTGTTGTAAGCTGTGTCTTCGTCAAATGTCACATCCCTTCTGTGGTCGATATTCTTGAATCTTGGGAAATATATTCTGTAAGCCTTCGAGCTTTCAGAGTATCCCACAAATATACCCTTCTTTCTTGAAGGATCTAGTTTCGTTCTCTTCTCTTTTGGAATGTGTATGTACACTGGACAGCCGAATATTCTTAGATTGCCGACTTCTTGTTTCTTGCTAGAAAAGACTTCTTCAAGTGTCTTATTCTCGAGTACTCTGTGTGGAGTATGGTTCTGTACATACACCGTTGTTCTGGCAGCTTCTACCCATAGATGCATGGGAAGATCTTGATCATGAAGCATTGCTCTTGTAGATTCCATGATAGTTCTATTCTTCCTTTCTACAACACCATTCTATTGTGTATTATATGGAGTGGATAACTCCCTCTTAATCCCCGATTCTTTGCACAATTCTTTGAATTCATTTGATGTGAATTCTCCGCCATTATATGATCGAAAGGTCTTGATCTTCTTCTCTGTCTAGTTCTCGATCAAAGCTTTCAATTCCTTGAACTTGTTGAAAACTTCATCTTTGTTCTTCATTAAGTAAATCCATGTCTTCCCAGAAAAGTCATCAATCAAAGAAACATAGTATACATACCCTCTTAGTGAACTTGATGACATTGGTCCGCATACATCGGAGTGGATGATTTCCATGATTCCTTTTTCCTTGCTCTCGCTACTTGGAAATCTATTCTTTGTATTCTTTCCTTTTGCACATCCTTTGTAGACCCCTTCATGTTTTTCTTGAATTTCTGGAAGACCTTCAATAACTTTGCTTGCAAGTGGTAGTGCTCTGTAATGCACATGTGCAAGCCTTCTTTGCCAAAGTTCATTTGGCTCTACTATGTCATGGCCCAAAGCTTGTTCTGGATGGCCCTTCAATTTGTTTAATCCTCCTTCTTGTTCTCCAATTACTATTGCATCATCAATAGTCTTTCCTCTTGACCGCATGAAGACTTGGCCATCTACAAATGAAACCCTCATGCCTTTTGCATCCAGTGCCGATATGGATAGAAGATTCTTCTTTAGTCCTGGTACAAACAAGACATCCTTAATTTTCATAGACTTTCCTGAATCTAGCTTGTAGGAGGATTCACCACTACCTTTTATGGGATATTGGTAGTCATCCCCAAGTTTCACCTTATGGGGTGAATTATGTTTGGATAGTTTCTCAGAGGATTCCTTGAAACCTGTCATTTGTTTCGAAGCCCCACTATCAAAAATCCAAACTTTGCTTCCATGAGTGACAGTTCTCGTGAGAGTGGAGATCAGAACATATTCATCTTCACTTGAAGAGTCTTCACTTTCTTGTTTTACTCTCTTCCTGGGAGGATCATCATCCTCAGCAGTGTGAGCATGATGTCTTGTTTTGGAGTTCTTCTTCTTATTGGATCCATTCTTATTCATGGGACAATTTCTAGCAAAGCGTCATGTTTCATCACATGTATAACATCTGAGTTTGGATGGATCCCTTCTTACATGATTGTTTTTCTGATGAGAATGCTTACCTTGGTGATGATGATTTTCCCTTCTTCCTTTCCTAGAGTGTACTGTGAGAGCTTGATCTTCACTTCCAATCTTTTCTTCTCGAGCTACTATCTGAGCTTATTCTTGTGAACATTCTTCCCACAGTCTACTGAACTTGACTAACTTCTTCCTAGCATAGATTCCTTAGATGAAAGAATCCCATGACCTTGAAAGACCATTCAAGGTTGTCATCACAATTTTTGCATTCTCCACTTCTTCATCTACTGCTTCTAGCTGTTCTTTGATCTGGGAGACCATTGTGAAGTATGACTAGATGGTCTCCTCATTCTGGATCTTTACATTCTTCAACTAGTTCCTTAGAGTCATCTTTCGATTGATGTTCTTCCCTTTAAACAGTTTGGTTAGGGCATCAAACATGGCTTTATGTGTCTTGAGGGAGGACACCTGTGGTATGAGGTTATCCTTGATAGAATCAGCAATGATCCTCTTTGCCATAACCAACTTATTCTTATGTAAGGCCTTGGCCTCATCTCCCTCTGGAACTGGAACCTCCTCACTGATATAGGAGTCCAACTCATTTTCTTCCAGGACCAGGGAGATCCTATACTTCCAGGCTCGAAAGTTATCAGCTCCCTCAATATTTTCATCAAGTTGGGTATGATGAGACATCTTAACTGATAACCTCAAATGGAAATACAAAATATTTAGATCTTACTAGGTCAAGATGTCGGATCTGGTTTTGGAGCTGAAATCCTGTAGTGTTGGTTCAAGAGTATATTAGGGTCTTTCTTTTTCGGAGTTCTGTCCAACCAAATGCTTTGAATTTGATCCATAACTTCAATTTTGGGGAGGAGATCAATCCAAGCCTGGGCTCACTGAAAAATTCCACTTCTATAAAAAGCCCTAATTTTCGGCAACAGTGTTAGGTCCAAAACTGAAAAACCTCAGAATTGGATTCTGCTTCGATAGAAATATGCACCCTAGGGAGGAGAGTTATTCCACCCTTATTTTGCTGAAAATATGTGGAGAGAGATCCACAAAGTAGGAAACCCTAGCTCTCGCAGCTGTACAATGTCTTCTTCTTAGGTTAGCTCTGATACCATGTTATATTTTTAACATTAAGCTAGCATAACATTAGGATATTTAACTGAGAGAATAACAAGCACAACAATCAAACACAAGAGACAATGAACACAGTTTTTTTCCTTGGGGAAACCATAAATGGATAAAACCCTGCAACTTCCTCAGAGATAGAATCAACACCAAAAGTGAAACCCAAAAACATTAAGATGAGCTCCCGACAGCAGTAACCTCTTTCTTCCTTGCCCCAGTGTCTTTCTCTTCCTCCGTTATGTGCTACAACTGAGTGTGAGTGAGTGTGTGATAAATAGAGAGGCTAGCTCTCTATTTATACTAATTCCCTACTTGACTAAACCCAACTAGGGCCAAGTTCACTAGGTGAGTCTAATAACCCTAGTGCCGTGGAACTACGGGGACTTTAACCCTTAGACAATAGGAGGGTTACCCACCTTGACTTGACATGACTTGTTTACATTATAGAAAATCTTGATAGGAACATTGGGGCATGACATGACTCAAGTACATTACAAATACATCCTAGAGTAAACATTGGGTTACAATACATAAGAAATACAAGTGAATACATTCTGAAGTTACAATTACATCAACAAATTACATGAAACATTCAACCACAACACAATATGTACCTTGGGGAAAACCCTAAAAAGAATGAGAATGAAAAACCCCAGCAAATCTTTAGAGTATAATTATGATAGATTGCATAGAATGTATTTTATATAATAGCATATTTCTTTTGACACCCCAGGTGCTAGATAAGAGAGAATATTGAGCAATAGGGACTAGAGATCAACTATATTAGATTTCCATGTTCCCAACACATTAATCATAAGCTAAAATAACTGCAATGCAAACTATAGTGAATGGTTGCATGACAATAGTGCATCACATGTAGAGATTAGCAAATTCTACCCTCGGATAATAATCTTGTGCATTGTATTATTCAATAATGCATAACATATGTGCAATTCCTTTCATCTTTGACATTAACTGATGCTTTAACTGAATCTGGAGTGAGCTCTCCTTCTAACTGATTACATGACCACTTAGTTAGGATGCTAAATTAAGTGTCCTAATGGAATAACTCAGGTATCGTCATGGAAAATGTTTATTAACTGAATTGTCATCTTTTAATTAACTAAAGTGTCATCTTTTAGTTTAAGTAAAGCGTGATCAATGCAAAAATATTTAGTTAACTAATCCTTCTTTGTTGACACTTAGTTAACTATTATTAAGTAGAATCATGTTGATTTATTTACTTGTAGTGCACACTGTGAGTCCTTTAATTAACCGAGGTATACATTGTGGCTTTAACTAAAGATTACAGTTTCAAGTCCACTTAGTCATATCATGAGCAATTCAATTTCTCTTTTTCTCTATGCATTATCTCTTTATATTTTATCTTTACTGCATGTTCAATATGTGTTAACTTTAATTATCTACCATATCATATTATACTCATAAGATTTTTGAGATGTTATGATCATAATATATTACTCTGGACCAAATGATCATATGCTTAATTAATTCACTCTAGAGATAGTTAATCTCTAAAGGAGACTTAATAGCAATCAGTGACCATGGTTAGTAATGCATCACATAACATTAATTCTTCAACATGTGAATCATACACCTATATAGCTGGAGGCCCACCCCATGGGAACCTACTATAACTGGAGGTCCACATGAGAATCACTTACCTCTATAAATGGAGGTCCACCTCATGGGTACCTACTATAACTAGAGGTCCACTTTACAACATCGTCACTTTAATAAATCAACACATTCACCTCAACACAAGAGGAATAACCTTTTATAAATCAATGCTTAATCATCCTTGATTCCAACTCAAGTATCTACTCCAAGTTACTAAGTCCGACTCATCCTCTCTACCTCAACACATGAGGCCCAATCTTGGTTGCACAAGATTGGCTTGGAGAAAGACTCTTAATGGTGTACATTTAACAAAGGCATGCAACGACAAAAATGACAAACAATGTGGCATGTTTTTATGCTCTTTGGACACTTTTGAAAACAACCCAAAGAAATGTTTTAAACAAAATACAAGTTTTGGGAGATTCAACGCTCATGATAGAGTGGGATAATCAACATTTCAATATTGAAAATATAGTCCTAACCACTATTATGAATCAAATTTTAAGGTAAAACGTAACGTTATTGATGTTTCATTCATTCATGTTAATCGATAATTTAACATCCAAGAATATATCAAGCGAAGGTTTACTTTTGCAGAAGGGTACCTTATCTGAATATGCTTTCTCGGGAGGAACTTTCCTCTCAGCTACAATACAACCTTATATTAATTATGTGATAGTCTGGATCTAGATTAGAATATGATATTTTTTGAAGTGGTTTTTAGGTATGTATCTATTTGATTGTGATTAAGAAGGAGATTGAGGTAATTCGTTGAAGGATATGATAATTATTTATGTATAAGATATGGGAAAAATAGTGATGAGGTTCTTTTAACAATTTTATGTTGGAGTCCTTTGATGGATGATCTATGTATATTTTATTTTAAACTTTGAAATATCAATATGAAGTTTTATTTGGGGAAAATAGATATGATTACAACAATAGCTAATAGAAGATACCTAATGGACCATAGATAGATGGTTGGATCTGCTAACATTAATACGTGAGATCCAAATGATGGTATGTATAAATAATTCTAGTAGTTAAATTTATCACAATGCCATGTAGGAAATATTTATATGCCCATGCATAAGAGTCCCAACAAGCTATCTATCATGGGTAATCACTCCCATCCTTCAGACATAAGTTGAAAAATAGATAGGGGGTTAACCATAATAGGCATGATTACAATGGTATATAGCAAGCAATATTTAGTTGGTGGTAGGTGACTAAACTCAAGAATTCCAACAATAGTAAAATAAATTAACAAGGGTAGATGTGATAACACCAAGATCAATTAATCTTAATAGTTACCATCCAAGGATAAGAGTTTGCCAATTTCTAGCCTAGATAATCACCATGAAATTCTTAGCATATTTTTTCTTTAATTTGAGTTGGTGAAGCTAATGACTCAATCATAACTCTATGTTTATTAGGAAACAACTTATTATTTGTGGCATGTGAGGCTTTCCCCAGTCACTTATGACATCCACATTAATCAAGATTCAAACAATATCTAGCCCACTCAAATCTAGTAGGTGTAAATACAACAATAATACATAGCACACAATGTTTATTAGCTAATATTATATACCCAAGAATAAGGGTTCTAACTATAGATACCTTATAGCTACCCTAGACAATTACTATCCTCCTCTAAAAACTAGATCTAAGCAATATAGGAACTATCTAATAACCAACAATTAATAGATGATGGTAAGTTTCCTAAATAATTACTATCATTCTCCAAGCGTTAGGTCCAAACAATATAGGAACTCTTCAATATCCAATATTTAATGGATGATAGTAGGTTCCCAAGTACAAGAGTCTTAACAATAATTACTTGGGTCGTCATTATTTCCTCTAAGCATGAGAAATAAACAATACTCAACTAGATTAATGCTAGTAGATGCAATTATAATAGTTTACAATATGCAATATTTAGTTGTTGGTAGTAAGTGCCAAAGCAAAAGATATTTGACAATAACTATGTTTAATAATCAATAATACCTTTCCCTCTAAGCATGTGATCCAAATGGTAGTTGGTATAGTGTGATTACAACAATGTTCAATACACAATATTTAGCAATTGATAATAACACCTAAACATGCTAATAATAACTAGTCTAGATAATCACCAACTAATAATGTATCCATGTTTGATTGCATCGAGAGGAGCGAGGTTCTCTTCAACCGAGTATGCGATAGATGTTGTCATGTAATGTTACATACCAAAAATAAAAATTAATTAAAAAAATTCACGTCGACTCATAAAATAAAAAATTATGAAATGTAATTAAAAATCCATGTCGACCTATAACTTAAACACGTATCTATCAAGCAAGAAAGGGGTCCAATTTCTTGAGTTTACAATAAAATAAAAGATATCACATGTATCCCTCTCGGCTGGATAGATCTGGGATTAATATGGATATATAATTGTTTTTTTTTGTTGGTTAAGTGCCCTGTGACTTGTTGGGCGAACCTTTCGTTTGAGAAACCACGATCCAGGGGCATCTAAGTTGTCAAAATCACCCAGGGATCGCACCCGGCCTAACCGCACCAACCCTTACCATGGTTGGATTCAAATGTCGCCTTCCAGGAGTAGCGGGTTTTGAACTTGGGCCACCAAGCAAACGAAACCCCTCTCGGCCATTTGCTGTCCCGGAATTTGACTGGATATATAGTTGTTATACCTAATAAACAATATCTAATAATTAAGGACATATGTCAAAACATAGAAGCCCCAACAATAACTAACACAACACCAATGGACTCATAGAGTCATAAGCAATATATAAAAGAAGTTAATAGTAAGTATTAACATAAAGCTAAAAAGATTAGTCTATCTATTCTATGTTTTGGACTTTTTAGTCTATTTTATTTTTAATACATAAATAGGTTCAATACCCTTAAATACCCCATAATATATTCCACAATAAATATATATAACTATAATTTTTTGAAAGACAAAATCCAAACAAAAAAACCCAAAAAATATAAAAATTAAAATTATTTATACTACTCCAAACATAAGATCTATTAAATTAAATTACCATCGTTATGATCAATATCGTTACATTCAATAATACAATGATAAAATATCATTAAATACAATTATATAAATAAATGGAAGTTGATATGATAAATACCATTCAATATCATTGTGGAATAATGTAATATATACAATATACGACACTTCACAAGCTGGCTAACTTGGATAATCACCACTTCGCACTAAACATTGATAGTGTTTATAGCTAGCTAAGTTGGATTAGAGGTGAAGTTGATGTGCTTAATTCCAATAATAGTGGAACAACTAAGAAGAAGAATTATTCATGTGAGGTTCTATGGTGTAGTGGTTAGCACTCTGGACTTTGAATCCAGCGACCTGGGTTCGAATCCCAGTAGGACCTTTATTCCCGATGTCGAGGTTGTCGACTTCTTTTTATTTTCGAAGTGAGATCAAGATTTAGCCTTGTGGTGCCCTGTTGGTGTGTTGATGGGACAAGAAAATAGGCAAATGCGGGTTGTCGACTTCTTTTTATTTTCGAAGTGAGATCAAGATTTAGCCTTGTGGTGCCCTGTTGGTGTGTTGATGGGACAAGAAAATAGGCAAATGCGTTCTCACGGCATGACAGTTTAGTTGATTCTCCGAATCTACAGTTATCAACTGTACAAACAAGGCGGACCTGTGAAAAGCAACCGAATTGGCTCGTTTATAATTTATGCTCCTGTGTGTCTCCAGGTTCTTGAATCGACCAATTTCCCCAGGTACCACCAGCATGAGTGAACCCTCTTCTCGTCATCGAATGATATTCTAAATTTTATGGAAGAACCGGTGAACAACTTTTCTATTATAATTAAGACAAACACAGTGAAAAGAAAAAATGGTGTATGGCATGCTTTTATTTTTAAGTCCGACCACACTTGTCTATGGGCACGTGGATTATTTGATTTAAATTCTAAATCCAACACTGCACATTGTAGACCTAAGCTTTAGAGCATTAGATTCTTTGCAACGAGGTGCTTCACTTCACCTTATTTTGAGAACATAAAATTTGTCCTTGGAAAAACTGTAAATCCAAGACAACACATTTTCTACTTGTATAATGTGATCGGTTAACTGGATTTAATTTGAATGATTTGACGTTGTATGGAAGAACAATAGATTTTCTTCCATGTAAAGTTGTTACCCCATGTTTGATTTCAAGAGCATAAATTTAACATATTGCCTACCATTTCTTATTGTAGATCTAGTTTATGCCCACAATATTATCTAATAAATAGTTTACTATAATATTATCGAATCTGAATTTTATTAATAGGGTTTCCATTCAGATTGAAGAGGGGCATGTCAGGTCTTCCGGGGAGATTCAGTTTCCCAATACACGAAACTTTGATGGTTGACACTAAGTGTAACCAGTGGGCGACTTTGATATCTTAGTTATCGTTACTTTGTTTTGGAGTTTATTTAGATTTTTTTTGGCACATTGATTTCTTGGCACAATGGTTATGTGTAGTCTAAATGTTCAACTATTTCTAATAGAATATTTGATTTCTCCCGCATGATTTTTGGATAAAATTTAGTAGAATTTTTAAAAATCCTGGTTATAATCGTTAAACTCTGAAATTTTGGGTACTCTCTCAATTTTTGAGGCTGTTGAGTTCTTTCTTCCATCAAAATCATCATTAGAACACAGTTAAATACAAATAATTTTGTAAAATAAAAGAATACCCAATTGGCCAGAAACTCTAGTCCCTCCCAATTCTTCCAATATTTAGACATATCCTCATGTAAATGAATGCATTTGTTCATGAAGATAAGACAAATAAAGAAAGAATATGCAATAGATATTATAAAAATTGAGTTGCGGGCCAGATTCTTGCTGCTCAATAACATTTCCTGCTATTGCTTTCAACATGACGTTGTATCCACAGTTTTGATACTGGATCAATATTTTTGTTTGAAAGTATCTCAAAAAGCAGAGAAATTGTGCTCAGTTAATTAGAATTTTGTCATTTATAACAACATATTCTGTGCTTCTTCTTATATGATATTGCGTCACATTGCCAAAAGTAAGTTCCATATATTTTATGACTTTTTGCGCTTATTATAGTTTCATAAGACCTTATTTTTTTAAGGAGATACAACTTTGCTTTGGAACTTGGAACTTATAATAAAAGTATATAGAGCTGACATGAAATCCATTCTACAATCCATGATCCTCAAAAGTTTCAGACATTCTTCCCATTCTACAATCCGTGACCCACAAAAGTTTCAGACATTCTCCAAATGGCAACTTAGTTGCAACTTGCTTATTTCTTGTAAAGTAAAAATATGGACTCAAGTAAGATTTATCATTGCTTCCAGTATGAGTTGGTGTGTACTTACAGAAGTGGAGGAGAATAGGTTATGTCTTGTCAAATTCATGAAGAAGAACAGATTTCCGCTACTGTAACCTTTATAAGGAATCTATTATTCCCTTATTCATCGAACCCAACTTTAAACAATGTACTTCATGGGAATCAGAGTAAGGAATGATATTGGAGGGCTTGATATGCCTAATTATCTTATGAAAAGTTTTGCACAAAAGTTATGTGATTTGGTTTTTATATGAACAGGCAGTTGAGTTCGGGCCAACTTTCCAACTGTTGTTATTTCACAGCATGAGATCTCAATTATTAATGTTATTATCTAGAAGGGAGGAAAAATAGAATGTCAGAAATTCTGGACTATGGTCATTGCAACACATCCTTATGTTGATGTATCTTTATTCTTCGCTTGTAGATTAGGAACAAGTGAAGAATAAATATACATCCAACATAAGCGTGTGTTGATAACGAGCGTTTATCATAAAGAATTGTGCAGGGTTCTATGGTGTAGTAGTTAGCACTCTGGACTTTGAATCCAGCGACCTCGGTTCGAATCCCGGTAGGACCTACTGATAGAAATCAGTTACAGTTATATAGGCTGACAATTTTTTAAGTACTGTACTGAGATACTTAGCCTTCTTAGGCTTGTGGTGTTCTACTGCTGTTGTTCGATTCTCTGAATCTGCTTCTGTGAAAAATGATCAAACGGAAAATCAATTGTACATAATGGACATGGTGACGAAAAAATTCAAGTTATACTCACATTTGGGAATTGACGCAGAATTTTAGAACATCGTGAGGTCAATGAGGCTTGTTACTCCACAATTTTGAGTTCAGCTGATTAGGATTTAAAACTTAAAATATAGCTATATATATATATATATATATATGCTCTGTAACAACATTTACTGAATTCTCCATATTCTAGTACATTTTTTTCTTCCAAAACAATCGTAATCTATTATATTAATATGAACCATTTTGTACATAGAAACCGTAGTCAATCACTTGGCAGTTGCCCAGTAAAACCAAAAAAAAAAGAAGACCAAGGGAATTTTGTTGTCTCCAGAATTACAAACATAAAAAAAAATGGGCCCAAAAAAGTTAAAAAGTGGGCTGATTTTCAAGATTTTGTTCAGTAACAATAGCATCTATGCCATCACATAATTTGCATGATTGTTCAGCCATATTTAGCTTAGTTCTGGAGAGAGGCTCTGCTCTCATGCTTCTCTCCCAGTAAACATGGCAGAAAGATAATTCAGCGAAGAGGTCCATATCGCGCAGAATGTCTTCATAGATTGGTTTGTGTGTGATATTCTTGGAAGATTTTCTTGATCCTAAACCAGTCTTTGACCAACTAAGAGTCCCCAAAAACCTAAAGCCTCTTAATACCTTTAAAAAAGGGCAATTGAAGAATGAGTCTAAGGGCTTTAAATTCAGCCATGTTATTAGTTTCCCAATCAATACCAGCTGCAAACTTGTGCCAAATGTTGTCCGAGATATGAAGGATACCTCTTTCCCCTCCCATCGCTAGCCTCACTTGAGAAGCACTCTTGAGAAAACATCAGTTGTAAGATTTGTCGATGCAAAATTCCTTAATGATTCTCTGTGTACTCGAAGCCTTCATCTGAGGGAATGACAACAAAATAGCCATAGTTTAAGAAGCGTATACTGACACATCAAGAATAGTCGCCAAAAAGATATCCTTATTCCTCGTAAGCCATACTCCCCAAATGAATAGGTGGCAAATGTCTAAAGTGCTAAAAAAGGTTCATGACCGTACCAATCGTTCCAAGTAGTAACCAAGTCTGCACCATTCCATATGAAATGAACATCGAAATAATGTGCAACATACAGCTAGATAGAAGAGATATATGTACACTGAATAAATAGATGAGAAATAGATTCGGAGGCCTTGCAACATAAAATACATCTACTAGGCTCGATTCCTAAGAAAGAAATCATTATGTCCCAGACTAGAACTTTGTCATTCATAGTAAGCCAAAAAAACAATTTAACTGCTAAATAGTGGAGTACCACCAGGTAGGAGTAAGTAGGTCATTTTTAGCGTAACCTACCCTTTAACCAAGACAAGGTAAATAATTGCCACCAATTTCATTCTCGGACCAAATAAGGGCATCCTCATTATCACTCAGAAAAGCATTTACTCTAGAGAAATCTTTGACATACTGCTCCTAGATCATGGCTTGATCGCATGTTCAAAGCCCAAATCAACAACATTGAATCACATATGTTTGAAAGGAGATGAGTGGTTGTGATCCAAAATCTAATAAACAAAACAGATACCTTCGATCTGTAGATGTAAAATCATATCCTTGGGGAGACAGAAGTCTATAGAACAACCCATCCAAGCATGCTACTTGATCCAAATATTCCTACCATTACCAATATTCCAAACTAACTAGTCTCCAATAAGATCATATGCTCTAAGCATGACTTTCCAAATAATGGAAACATTTTTGGAAGTTTTATTCCGAGATATGATGCACTTCTCAATGGATAAAGGATAGATACATTTCTAGTGGATAACATTTACCCGAAGCCCTTCACTTGTAATCAATCTCCAAATTCCTTTGGCTACAAAAGATTTGGAAAATTTGGGATAGTACTTGAGGTCCCACCCTCCCAACTCTTTCGGCGAACTGAGTCTCTTCCAAGCAATCTAGGGAAACGCACTATGTTTCTCATTGCCCCTCTATAAGAAATTAAAACAAAAATTGTCCGTATGTTACCCATAGGATCGACCAGAATATATGCTATAAAGGCCCAATAAAGAAGAATGGATTTGAGAACGGATTTCATCATCACAAGCCTCCTGCCGTAGGAGAGCCACTTGTTGCACCATAAATTTAATCCTCCTTCAATTTTACTGACTATCCATGCTCAATCCTTCTTCAAGTAATCATTTGGATTTATAATGAAACCAAGATATTTTAACCCATTTTTAAGATCAATCAAAATAAAGTTGAATTGAGAGAAGGTCCAATCCATGGTAAATTGACCCAAGCTCATAAAATATATACAAGGTTTTGTTGCATTACATACCATACATGTAGCTTAAGGAGAAAGAGAATATAGGATATCTCTTATCTTGGATATGTCCCTCCTTGATCCATTAGTGAAAATAAAAATATCATCTACGATAAGTAAATGAGTAATGGACAAATTACCTCCAACCACAATTCCTTTGATTCCACCATGAAATCTCACATGCATAATAGCTCTTGAGACCTATTAGAATATTAGATCAACTACACTAGATATATATATATATATATATATATATATATATATATATATATGAAACTGACAACATATCAAACATAAGAACCAGAAAAAGAAAAGAGGCAAGAATACACCAGATATATGGGGTTCACCCAATTGGGTTATGTCCATGGGAAGGTTTCCTTCTATTATCTCCAAAAATATCATGCAATCTTACAAAGAGAGCACTAATCCCAATACGATATACAAGATATGCCTCCAAAACTTTCAAGATGTACTATGCGATGATATGATGATACATGATATATGATATCTAAAGAGACTCCCCTGACCCTATTATATACCCATATATGTGGAGGAATTACTCTCACATGTTGGATGTGGAATAATATAATTCTCCAAAATAACAATGGATACAAGGAGTCTACTTTACCATAATAAATATGGGATATAATGTACTACTCTTTTACATAACATTGTGTACAACTTCTAACATAATACAAAGACATTATTACCTTGCAAATAATATAACATATTCCAACACTTCCCCTTAATAATGGATGGGAGAAGAGACCACCCCAACACTAAGGAAAGAAGGACTCATTAAGCCCCCCCCTTGATGACAACTTCCCTCAACCATAGCAAAGAACAATGATGCACAAAATTCTCTTCTGTCAAGGATTTGGTGAAGATATCAATGACCTGCTGCTCGGTAGGACAATACTCTAGAGAAAAAATACCATTCGTTGTAAGAAGTCCAATATAATGAGTATCACAGTCGAGATGCTTTGTATCAGAGTCATATATTGGATTACAAGCAAGCTGAATTGCACCTCGACTATCACATGTCAACAAAGTGGATGATTTTGGAACCAGAACAAGTTCAATAAGAACATGACGTAACCAAATTGATTCTTTAGTTGATTCTTTGGATGCTCTATACTCTGCTTCACACGAAGACAGATAAAGAGTCTTCACCTTCTTGCTAAACCAAGAAATCAAACCTGAACCAAGTTGAACTATATAACCAATAGTTGACCGTCGATTAGAATTGTCACATTCCCAAGTAGAATCTGTATAACTAGGCAGTGAGACTGTAGCACTACTTGAATTAAATACACCATAATGTAATGCCCACTATAAATATACCATAATTGTCTTAGTTTCCCGCCCATGACTTTCACGAGGCTGCTAAATGAACTGAGAAACAATACTGATGACAAAAGACATATCTGTTCTATTGTGAGTTAAATACATTAAGCTTCCTACTACTTGATGATAAATAGTAGCATCAACAAGAGGAGTGGTACACTCAACAATTTGTTAATGTTTCAGCCAAATCAGGGTTGCTTGAACTTTAAAGCTTTTCTAGGACAATTTCAATACTTTATAAATGTAACATCTGTTGATGTATTTGTAACTTCGGAATGTATTCATCTATGTATCTTATGTATTGTAACCCGATGTTTATTCCTAGATGTATCTATAATGTAATTGAGTCATGTTGTCATGCCCCGATGATCCGATCGGGAGGATCAATAATGTAAACAAGTCATGTCAAGTTATTGTGGGTAACCCTTCGATTGTCTAAGGGTTAAAGTCCCTGCAGTTACGGGGAACTAGGGTTATTAGACTCTCCTAGTAGAGGTTGGCCCTAGTAGGGTTTTAGTCATGTCGGGATTAGTATAAATAGAGAGCTGGACTCTCTATTTAACACACAACTCATACATACTCAAGTGTAGTGCATAGTTGAGGAAGGAGAAGACACTTAGGCTAAATAAGAAGAAGGTTACTGCTGTCGGGAGATCACTTACTATTTTGGGCTTTTACAGTTTTGGTGTTGATTCTATCTCTGAGGAAGTTGTGGGGTTTTCTCCATTTATGGTTTCCTTGAGGAAAAAAACTGTGTTTATTGTCTCTTGTTTTTTATTGCTATACTTGTTATTCTCTTAGTTAAAGATCTTAATAATGCTAGCTTAATGTTGAAAAACTAACATGGTATCAGAGCTAACCTGAGAAGAAGACACTCTGCAGCTACAGGAACTAGGGATTCCTAGTTTGTGGATCTTCCTCCACGGATTTTCAGCAAAAGTAAGGTGGAATAACTCTCCTCCTTAGGGCGCATCTTTCTGTCGAAGTAGAATCCAATTCTGAGGATTTTCATTTTTCGACCTGTCACTACTGCTGAAAGTTAGGGATTTTTACAGAAGAGGATTTTTTCAGTGAGCCCAGGCCTGGATTGATCTCCTCCCCAAAATTGAAGTTAGGGATAAATTTCAAGGCATTTGGGTGGACAGAACTCTGGAAAAGAAAAACCCTAATTTGCTCCTGATCCAGTACTACAGGATTTCAGCTCCAAATCCAAATATGACACCTTGACCTGGTAAGATCTAAATATTTTTTATTTCCATTTAAGGTTCTCAATTTTAAGATGTCTCATCATACTAAGCTTGATGAAAAGCTTGAGGGAGCTGATAATTTTTTAGCGTGGAAGTATAGGATCTCCCTGGTCCTGGAAGAAAATGAGTTAGACTCCTACATCCATGAGGAGGTTCTAATTCCAGAGGGAGATGAGGCAAAGGCCTTACATAAGAAGAAGATGGTTATGGCAAAGAGGATCATTGCTGATTCTATCAAGTATCACCTTATCCGACAGGTGTCCTCTCTCAAGACACCTAAAGCTATGTTTGATGCCCTAACCAAATTGTTGAAGGGAAGAACATAAACCGAAAGATGACTCTAAGGAATCAACTAAAGAATGTGAGATTCAGAATACAGAGACCATCCAGTATTACTTCACAAGGGTTTCTCAGATCAAGGAACAATTAGAAGCTGTAGATGAAGAAGTGGAGAATGCAGAGATTGTGATGACAACTCTGAATGGCCTTCTTAGGTCATGGGAGTCATTCATCCAAGGAATCTGTGCCAGAAAGAAATTAGTCAAATTCAGCAGACTATGGGAAGAATGTTCTCAAGAAGAAGCACAGATAACAGCTCGAGAAGAGAAGATGGGAAGTGAATATTAAGCTCTCATAGTTCACTCCAAGAAAGGTAGAAGAAAACCTCATCACTCTAAAGGTAAGAATCCTCATCATAGAGATAACAGTAGAAAGGACCTATCTAGATTAAGATGTTATACATGTGATGAAATAGGACACTTTGCAAAATACTATCCTAAGAACAAGGTCCACTCTCATAAAAGGAAGGGGAACAAAAGAAGACATCATGCTCATGCTGCAGAGGATGATGAACCTTCCAAGCAAAGAACTAGATATGAAAGTGAAGATTCTTCAAGCGAGGATGAATATGTTTTGATCTCTGCTCTCATAGGTAACATTACTCATGGAAGTGATGATTGGCTTATAGACAGTGGGGCTTCAAAACATATGACTAGATTCAAAAAATCCTTTGTGAGACTATCATAACATGAATCAGCTCACAAGGTGAAACTAGGAGATGACTACCAATATCCAATAAAAGGCAGTGGGGAATCTTCCTATAAACTAGAATCTGGAAAGTCTCTAACAATGAAGGAAGTATTGTTTGTGCCAGGACTCAAGAAGAACCTCCTGTCCATATCTGCACTAGATGCAAAAGGAATGAGGGTTGCATTCATAGATGGACAAGTCATCATGTGGCCAAGAGGAAAGACTATTGATGATGTAGTGGTGATTGGAGAACAAGAAGGAGGATTTTACAAATTAAAGGGCCATCTAGAATAAGCATTGGTCCATGACACAGTAGAGCCAAGTGAACATTGGCATAGAAGGCTTGCACATGTGCATTACAGAGCACTGCCAATTGCAAGCAAAGTGGTTGAAAGTCTTCTAGAATTCCAAGCAAAACATGATGGGGTCTACAAAGGATGTGCGAAAGGAAAGAATACAAAGAAGACTTTTCCTAGCAGTGAAAGCAAAGCCAAGGGAATCCTAGAAATCATCCACTCCGATGTATGCGGTCCTATGTCATCAAGCTCACTAAGCGGGTATGCATATTATGTTTCTTTTATTGATGATTTTTCTAGGAAGATGTGGGTTTACTTCACGAAGAACAAAGGCGGAGTATTCAACAAATTCAAGGAATTCAAAGCCTTGATCGAGAACCACACTGAAAAGAAGATCAAAACTTTTTGATCAGACAATGGTGGAGAATTCAATTCGAATGCATTCAAAGAGCTACGCAAAGATTCAGGGATTAAGAGGGAGTTTTCCACTCATTATAATCCACAACAGAATGGGATTGCAGAATGAAAGAACAGAACTATCATGGAAGCAGCAAGAGCTATGCTTCAAGATCAATATCTTCATATGCATCTTTGGGCTGAAGCTTCCAGAATAGCAGTGTATGTACATAACCATACTCCACATAGAGTACTCGAGAACAAGACTCCTAAAGAAGTCTTCTCTAGTAAGAAACCAGAAGTCAGCCATCTAAGAATATTTGGTTGTCCTGTGTACATACACATTTCGAAAGAGAAGAGAACAAAATTAGATCCTTCAGGAAAGAAGGGTATATTTATGGGATACTCTAAAAGCTCGAAGGATTATAGAATATATTTCCCAGGATACAAGAAGATTGATATCAGCGGGGATGTGACATTTGATGAAGACACAACTTACAACAAGTCCAGAAAGAGACCTGCTAAAGAACCTAGAGAAGTAGAAGAACCCATAATTCATAATACAACCATGAACGAAGAAACTCAAGAATTTGATGAACCACAAAGACCTGTAGATCCAGCTCTGGAGAAGAATCCTCATAAGATGAAACTTGCTTGGGTACGAGAACTTATCCAAGGTGCAGAAAGATATGGGGTTCTAGAAGAGAATCATAGAGAAAGAAAAAGGACAAGATCCTGCTCTAGGTATGTAGCATTACTATGTGATTTCATTGATAAAGAGCCTTCCAGTTATGAAGAATTGGTAGAACAGAAAGAATGGAAGGATGCTATGATCGAAGAATACCAATAGATCATGAAGAATGATGTTTGGGATGTTGTCCCAAGACCAGACGGGAAGTCAGTTATAACTTCCAAATGGATCTACAAGATCAAACATGTTGCAGACGGTAGCATTGAAAAATATAAAGCAAGATTTGTGGCTCGGGGTTTCTCTCAGAAAGAAGGAATAGATTATGAAGAAACCTTTGCTCCTGTAGCTAGATACACTTCCATCAGATTGGTACTTGCTCTAGCTATAGTGATGAAATGGAAGATACACCAGATGGATGTCAAGACTGCTTTCTTGAATGGTGTAGTAGAAGAGGAAGTGTATGTAGAACAACCACTCGATTTTGAAACACATAACATAGAGTCTCATGTGTGCAGATTGAAGAAAGCCCTTTATGGTTTGAAAGAGGCACCCATGACCTGCTACTGCAGAATTGACAACATTCTATCTAGTTTGGGCTTTACCAAGAGTAAAGCAGATTCCAACCTTTACTACAAGGTTGAAGATGGAAACCCAGTGATGCTTCTACTATATGTAAATGATCTATTCATGACAGGTACGGATGGGTTGATTACTGATACAAAGAGAAATCTTGCTGCTGAGTTCGAAATGAAGGACTTGGGGATGATGCATTACTTTCTAGGTATGGAGGTGTGGCAGAGTACAGATGGAATCTTCCTTGGACAAGGGAAGTATGCAGTAGAGATCCTGAAGAGGTTTGGGATAATGGACTGCAAGGTTATGGCCACACCTATGGCACCGAATTTGAAGCTCTTGAATGATGCTTCATCAGAGTCAGTTGATGCTATGATGTATCATCAGATGATTGGGTTTTTGATGTACCTGACGAACATGAGACCAGATATTTTCTTTGTTGTGAACACCTTGAGCCAGTTCCTTACAGATCCGAGACATGTTCACTTGATTACTACAAAGCATATTCTGAGGTACCTGAAGGATACAGTTGATTATGGGCTCAAGTGTGATGCAAATCAGAAGATTAACCTGGAGGGTTATGTTGATTCATATTGGGCAAGCAGTGCCATCGATAGGAAGAGCACTTCAGGGTGTTGATTTAGTATGGGATCAGGTGTGATCTCCTGGTTTAGCAGGAAGAAATCCTGTGTGGCACTAAGTACAACTGAAGCAGAGTATGTCGCAGCTTGTTCAACTAGTTGTGAGGCAGTATGGCTGAGGAAGCTACTGCTTGATTTATTTGATCTCCAGTTGGATGCTACTTGTATACATTGTGACAACCAGAGTTGCGTGAAGTTGTCAGAGAATATAGTGTTCCATGACAAGTCGAAGCATATCGAGATCGAGTATCACTATATCAAGGATATGGTGCAGAGGGGAGCAATGAAGCTCTAGTATGTTGCGATTGAGGAATAGATAGCTAATGTGTTGACAAAGCCATTAGCGACGGTGAATTTCGAGTACTTCAGGGAGAAGCTTGGTGTTCTCTAGATCAAAGTTTCCTCCAAGGGAAAGTGATGAGTCCCTTAGCAATTCTAACATGGTGAGAGGATTGGTTCCTTCCATGGTTAGATGTAAGGGCTGAGCCATTCTGTCATAATGAGAGGATTGGTTCCTTCCATGTCAGATATGAGTGCTGGCCATTCTATTGAGTAGGACATATGTAAGGGCAATTGCCATTCTAGGAATTGAGGTACCTGGTTAGTTACCAAGAAAACTTAGTCTAGGACTAAGAAGCCATTCTGATGTGATAGAGGGATGTGTTCCCCCTTGATCAGATGTAAGGGCTAAACCATTCTGTCATGGCTAAAGGATTAGGTTCCTTCCATGTTAGATGTGAGTGTTGGCCATTTCGACGAGCAGGATGGATGTAAGGGCAACTGCCATTCTCTAGGAGAATGGAGGCACCTGGTCAGTTACCAGGTAGCTCAGTCGAGGACTGGGGGCCATTCTGATGTGATTATAGGATTGGTTCCTACAAGATCAGATATGAGTGTAGAGCCCTTCCATCATTATGAGCAGGATGTGTTCCCACCTAGATGGATGTAAGTGCAGATCCTTTTCATCATTGTGAACAGGATGTGTTCCTGCCTGGATGGATGTAACGGTAGATCCTTTTCATCATTGTGAGAAAGATGTGTTCCTTCCTGGATGGATGTAAGTGCAGAGCCTTTTCATCATTGTGAGCAGGATAAGTTCCCACCTGGATGAGTGTAAGTGCATAAATCTTTTATCATTGTGAGCAGGATATGTTCCAACCTGGATGAGAGTCTTTCATCATTGTGAGCAGGATGTGATTTCGACCTTGATGGAAGAATAGAGATCTTCCATCATTGTGGTAGGATGTGGTTCCGGCATAGATGAAAGTACAGAAATATTCCATCATTGTGGTAGGATGTGGTTCCAGCCTAGATGGAATTATAGAACTCTTCCATCATTGTGAGCAGGATGTGGTTCCGGCCTGGATGGAAGAACAAAGATCTTTCATCATTGTGGTAAGATGTGGTTCCAGCCTGAATGGATGTGAGTACTATGCCTTTCCAATGAGTAGGTCAGATATAAGTGTTGATGAAGACCTACATGGAGGCTAGGCCTACAACCAGCATGAAAAAGGGCTGGCTCTGTAGAACTTCCTGTGACAAGAAGAATCATGAGATAGCACCTGTGATGATCTAGATCAAGCGATGATCTATATCCAGTGATGATGATCCAGCAGTAATGATCCAAATCCAGTGATGAGATTGAGTGATGATCCAGATCCAATGATGATGTCTAGTGATGATCCAGATCCAGTGATGATGTCCCATGATGATCCAGATCTAAAGATGAAGATGACTTAAAGATGAAAATGACTTGAAGACTAAGAAGACTTGAAGATGCAGATGACGAGATGATCCATTTGATACAGAGAAGAAGACCAGTGTTGAAAATTGTGTCGAAAGAATACCTTCCTAGTTAAGAGGGAGTGTTGATGTATTTGTAACTTCGGAATGTATTCATCTATGTATCTGATGTATTGTAACATGATGTTTATTTTGGGATGTATCTATAATGTAATTGAGTCATGTTGTCATGCCCGGATGTTCCGATCAGAAGGATCAATAATGTAAACAAGTCATGTCAAGTCATTGTGGGTAACCCTCCGATTGTCTAAGGGTTAAAGTCCCCGTAATTCTGGGGCACTAGGGTTATTAGACTCTCCTAGTAGAGGTCGGCCCTAGTAGGGTTTTAGTCATGTCGGGATTAGTATAAATAGAGAGCTATACTCTCTATTTAACACACAACTCATACACACTCAAGTGTAGCCCATAGTTGAGGAAGCAGAAGACACTGGGGCTAGATAAGAAGAAGGTTATTGCTGTTGGGAGATCACTTACTGTTTTGGTGTTGATTCTATCTCTGAGGAAGTTGTGGGGTTTTCTCCATTTATGGTTTCCTCGAGGAAAAACACTGTGTTAATTGTCTCTTGTGTTTGATTGCTGTACTTGTTATTCTCTCAGTTAAAGATCCTAATAATGCTAGCTTAATGTTGAAAAACTAACAACATCTCCAAAATTTCATAAAAATTTAAAATTTGTCTATGTGACATTTAATGTTAAGTCATAGTCTAAAAATGCCAGTTTAAAAACTAACTTTAGTTTAATTAATAGATAGATTACAAAACAAGACATTAAGAGAAACCTAGGAGTTAATTTCTCCTTTCTTAAATGCAACTATAAGCTACAGAATTATACTTACTAACTACTAAGTCACATGCTACTACCCGTATTCAAACTTTAATGATATTAAGTTTTAAATAAAAGTTTGTCAAAAGTTATAGAGTTTCAATTTATTGAAATTCATATCAGGAGGAAAGCACTGTGTGAAGGAATGAGATTACATACCCCTACAACTCAACATAAGTACTTAACAACAATACTACTGTCCTCAGCAGTAAAGAACTCAGCTGTCAAGCTGCACTTGTTCTGAAAACAATCTTAACCCTCAAACCACTTCTAAGTTTCCCCTCATCGAATCTATTATGCTCTTTTCTCAACTTTATAAATCCACAAGGTAAAAATTGAATAGCCTCCTACTGAATTTGATGGATAGATATATGCATGCCTAGGTATTTTTGGTCAGTTTTTCAATGAATGAGCCACCTGCTCTGTTCCACTTTCTTGGAGAACATGACCAGAAAATTAGGGAAGTTTACCCTTGTAATAGCTATAAGTGGTTTAGTATGGTGCCATGTGTCAGTTTGTTCTCATCCCAATCGATTCCTCCTAGTGTTTCAATTGACACTCATTCAACATCCTCCTTAGGCTCTTTGTCTCATCTTTTATTTATTAAGTAATAAAATATTCAACATAATTAATTACATTCATCCCTAACCCCACTTGGTCAATAATCGTAAACTTTACAATAAAAATAAAATATAATGTTTTCTTAAACATAAAATGTTATTGAAATTGGGGTACATGACATACAACCCCCCTTAAGTCCAACATCATTCCTGATTTTTCTTTCACTACTACATTTCGATCCAAAATCTGACGGTTACTTCCGACGGCTCATGGATTTTTTCTTTTAAACCTACCAAAAGTCAGAAAGTAATTTTTTTTTTAAATTTTGGTCATAAGCGTCGCTTAAGCAACGGCTAGGCTCATAAGAGTTGCTTAAGCGATGGCTAGCCTAGCAAGCGTCGCTTAAGCGACAGCGCATACATTGATCAATTATTAAATGAGGAAACCCATATTTAAAAAACATCAAGATTATTGTGATTCAAGAAACCTAATCAAAGAAATCTTCAAATGATGCAAAAAGAGGATGAAAGTATGAAATAAATCTCTAGAGTTCAAAGTAACATAATTTTGATAGTAAGTATATCTATATCGTTATTCTTAAAAGCATATTGGATGAATGTACTGATGTGTTTTTTTTAGGAGTTGGGGATATTTCTTGATTGTCTTATGAAATGAATTTGTGAGTTATATAGGATCTACTCATGAGGTAATGCTAAACAATGAAAAGAGGCTATATATGTCATAATAAGAGTCTCAAATTCATATGGAGGAGTTACATAAAGATGAAATTGGGAATTTATTTGATAACTTTAGTTCACTAAGTTACCAATTAGACATAAAGAATATTGAAAAGAAACAACATGAAAATAAATTATCTTTTTCCATACACTGTTCCAAGTATAGAAATAAGGATCATTTACAAGAGTGCCCTGTTAACAATGTGGAAACTTGTGCTATCTATGAGTGTAATCATGGAACTGATCAATGTCCTTTATTGCCAAAACTAAAATGTATGTACCATTGCACTAATGGAGTAACAAAGAAACACCTCCACATGACATAAAAAATACCATGGAAACCATGATGAGTAGGCATGATAAAAGATCCATCCTAGTACAATGCTTCTTTCTCTACGTAGTATTCCTGCCAAAATTGGTACCCACTTATGCCATGGAAATAGTTCTCCCTTGAGGTCCAAACAGAACCTTGGAAATAGATTCATCTCTCCTTATGGTAATTTTCAATATAATAGATATGCACCCAAACCTCAATACAGTTATCAACAACTTTATCCACCATCAAACAAACCTCCTCAAATTATTACCCACCCCATGTTGAACCCCAAAAATAAAGTATATTGACCTTATTAAACCATTGAGGCAGCCAACTTCCCTATCATTTTTCCAACGTACTTTATTTCCCCTATTGATCTTAATGATATTCACCTAAAATAAAGGAAAGTGATGAAAAAATAAGAGCCTTGCCTCATTCAGAAACAAGATGAGGAGGAGGAACCTCTAGAGATAAAAGGTGAAATTGATAAATCTTCCCCAAAAATTCAAGGAATCATTGTAAAAAATTCAAATCATTATCAAGTACCCAATCTTGTTTCAACTCCCCCATACTCTAAGAGATTGAGAATAAAAGTACCTTCATAGAACCTGAATTTGAATTTTCAAGGGAAGTGAGAAATGTATGCATTAAGATCCATTTGTTTCAATAAAATAAATGTGTTCCAATCTATGCAAACCTTGTTTGAGAGTTATGTCTAAGAAAACCTGTGGGAAAATGAGAAGACCCCCAAAATGTTTAATTAATTGGAAAATCAGTTGACTTGATGGTAGGAATGATTTACATGACCAAATATGTGGATCCATATTAACAATACTTCAATCCAAAAAATATTGTTTACCTAAGATATGCCATTAATGTAGTGACAAAGGAAACTAATGAAATCCAATTACCTAGTTAACACCCAGCTCTCGAAGTTATTCATCTAGTTTCAAAGCAAAGTATTCACATTGCGAATGCATCCAATTTACCATTCAACTAACCAAGGGAGTGGACATGTGTTTTCAAGGGATTTTCATTGGTCATAATTCTATGTGAAAATTAATATTTGGTAACCTATGATGTCATTCACATTAAGAAATTGAATATAATATGCCAGGCTTATTCCTGGCTTCGTTTTGGCTACCCTTGGAAGAGAAATTTCTCTACAATACTCTGCCTGAATCTTAAATCATTTTTCATGAGTTCTGGCTCTGGCGCCTCCTCGGACAAGTCGGTGAGCTCAGAGTTCAGGATTTACAGTGCATTATTGCACACATGATCTACATACATGGAATCTGAATGGTAGCGAAAGTAGGCATGATTGGAATGGATGTGGATGTGTATGACTGATCCGAAACCCACTTCAGATATTGAGGGCTAAATTGGTTGCGTACACAAGGGATCCATTGAGGATCCAGCAGAATCTATGTGGTCCGAAGGTTGATTTTTTGTAACATAAACTGCAAGAGAGTTATTTGGGAGCAAACATAGATGATAACTCATTCAAACCTCACAGAACAACTGAGGGACTATCAGATTCGGTCCCAGCACAAGTGGGCGCCTCTAACTTTCTTCTAATCAACGACCCAAATCACATCTGGGTATGTCAGATCCAACTTTCTCGGGTCTAGTTCAATTCAATGGAAAATCATGGATTTTACATGGTGTTTTCCTATTATCAATGCACAATATTAGTGCTAATTTTGCAGTAGTCAACCATGTCAAAATGTCAAATCTATGCATATGCTTTCCTATTGGGTTGTGTGGTATGTACAATTTTTAGGGTTGATTCCGGATTCGTTTTGATACTGAACCGTGTCAGAAATAGTAACCCAATGCATTATTGACCGAATCCATCCGTGGGAATCCACAGAGTTTATTTGTTGGTATTGAGCTTTGCTGGATATGTTATGTTTTAGATGAAATGAGCGTAACATGATGGCTTACCAGATGGTGGGATTACCTACTGCAAATTCAAATTAAATTTATAGTTTTGTTTTTAGATTTTGAGAAGAACCGAGGGATCAAATGTAACTCTATCCTTATTAAGCAACCACATTCTCACCATGGCTAAGAAATCCTCACTGGGCAAAAAATTGGTGAAAAGCCCTTGAAGGAAGTCACCGATATTGGGAGCTAGGGCGTCGTGATAAAATATAGTCACTTTCATGGCTATAGGGAATAGAACCTTGGTATCTAGGATGGAAATGGCTGCCGTGATGTTGAGGGGTAACAATTTATGTTTGAAGAATGAAACCCCTTTGTTAGTCACATTCCAAACTCCTTGGAAAATGTTTAGCTGAGCAGTTAGGAATTTTTACCTTCCACAGTAGGCAAGATGCATCTTTTCCATTTTGTGACCATTGGTCTCTGTTTTGTTTGCTTTGTATGTGAGCACACGAACATATGTGAGTTATATATATATTTTAGAGAAGAGAGAGATATCTGTTTTAGAGAGAGAGAGATCTATTTGGTTTGCTTCCTTCGTCCTCAAGATCAGAGTCACTGTCAGATGGCTGAAGATGATCCCTCTCATCTGAGAGAGGCAAGAATGGATCAACGCCACTAGCCCTCCTCAATGATGTAGTGCTGGAAGAAACATATTTTCGAGGCTTCAAGCAGAGGCATCTTGTCCCTCTTACCCCTCCTGCTCCACAATCACAAAAGAAACTGCTTAAACGAGAGTAAACAACTCTGTGACCCCTGTGGCACACCCTGGCACAAATAGAACAGCACCCTTTAGAAACAGTCAGATCACAAGTGTAGCAGAAATAATGACCTATCAAAATAGCCTATCAAACTTTATGGTCTTTGTATAATGTTTGAAGCTGAGAGAGTATATCTAGAATGATATTTTCCAGCTGTGATAGCTCCCCTGTAATTACAATGCCATGCCAATCTAATTACAAGATAAGAAACATTGAAACAAAATACCTTTTGAACACCACTTTGAAAATTTTGATGAAGACTCCTTGAAAGATCTTCTGTCTTCAATTCCATGTCATAGGTATTCTTCTTCATCAAATCTGATAGAACCTGAAAGTATCCAATTCATATAACTTTTAATTCAAAAATAAAATTCAAAAAATGGGATTTCCTTATTCACAATTTGGCAAGCAAGGAAATAGATTTTTACCTCGTATGCACTTTGAAGCTTCTTAAAGGATTCCTCTGCGACTGGATTGCCCATATTTTTGTCAGGATGGACTAGTATCACCTAATCAAAGGAGTGAAAAATTGCTCAATGCTAAGAAAACATTGCAGGATGAAACAAAAGATCATATTTCCCTTAGTGTTCAAGGGAAATAGTCGACACATAGTATTCTATGTTAATAAAATAATTGGTAATCACTTACTAGCCTGACAGAACACTACCTTTTTCTTGTACATTCCTTTAAGGACAGCAAAATCTATGTTCTCATAGCGAGAGAGACCCAATGTTTTATAATAATCTGAGCTACTTTTTATTCGTAGCACCTCATGTTCATGCAAAGGAATAAACCAAGCCATCCACCATGAACTTTAGCACAATACATGGAGTATACAGTTGTGATCAGAATTTCCAACTGTGCATCGTTCAGTGTGAATAGACAATACCCATGATTTTTTCAAATGCATTTGAAGAATGAAAAGCCATGAGAAGAACTTCCAAATGAAATAGGGATGGAAGACTTGCACAAACTTCTTGGATATTTTGACCCTGTGGATGTCCTTATAATAAGAATGCGAGCTACAAGAACAAGAGCATCATCAGTATAAGCAAACCTCCCATCCTCTATAGAATGCTGCTGCTGCTTCCTATATCTTTCCTTAATTCCAATTCCCTTAATATAGTTGCTGCTTCCTATATCTTTCCTTAATTCCAATTCCCTAGTATGTCAATCTTATTTTATATTTTTCTTTGTAAATTTGAGAATAAACAGAGCAAGTCACGATGGTTATATATTTTTTGTATTTTTTAATATTTCATTTTTTTCCCTAAAATTTTCTGGGCCAAGTTTCCTTGCTGTAATGGTTTTGGAAACCCATACCTATTTCCAAGATTCACTCAGCTTAGTTTAAAATACATGTAGCTTTTATTTGGAACATCTTCTCCATAGAATTTGAGCTCAATCTCTCATACTTTTCTTTTTGTCTCCTTTCAGAGGGAACTGGTTGAGAAGTTGCTCCAAGAATCCTCCCAATCCCATGCCATAATTTGTGATAACCTAAAGAAGGCGTATTCAGGAAATGATGGTAACTCTGAGAAGTATGCAGTTTGTGGTTTGTCACTTGTTGTTCCATGAGGAGAGTGTTTTGGTATGCTTGGACCCAATGGTGTTGGGAAAACCACCTCTATAAACATGGTAAGGACATATTAATTATTCTGCATCTTAAAACTTTTTAAATTTTCATGTCCCACATACTCTTTGATTGTCACTCCACAGTCATCTTCTATGCATTCATTTTGTAAGGA
>LPNX010130928.1:273496-320745 GCA_001517045.1 Pseudotsuga menziesii
TAATTCCTTTTCACCTTCTAAATTATTGGTTATATAGAGTTTAGAGGTATGAATTATGAAACTTGGAAATGTGAACAATATAATTGTTAAACTAACATTTTCTCAATGTTCAGAGAAAATATTATTGATGGATACCTGTCCAAGTACATACTATTTAGAATTTTATTGATTCCATAATTTGTCAGATGATTCAAATGAACTGGTTCAGCTTACACCCCCATATAAAGTATTATTTGGAGATATGAAAGAAAACCTTTATGTAAGGAAGTGCCACACAAACATTAAGAGGCTTGAATAATCATATCACAAGCCATGCATTGGACAAGAGATTGAAATTGAAATTTGTATGTAAGGTCCCTATCCCAAATGAGCTAAAGCTTTTCCCAACTGACTTGTACTTGGTTATGGATCCTCTTCAAGTACCCTTGTGTATGAACTGCTATGATTAATTTTGTTCCGACTGTGGGTGAAATATGGTAGAAGACTTTTGTCAAACACTTGCAAACATATTGGTTACTCACTCTTTGCACCTCAACTTCAACTATTGGGTTGTCTAGTACATTTCTAAGTGTATTTGCTTATGTTTTCAGGATGCTTGGAACTGTTTGTCTCATCATACATTCATAGTGCCATTATATTCTCATTGCTAAGATAGCACATGAAACAACACAAATTGACAAGCTAAAAAGGAATAAATCAACAAAGATTATAGACTAATAAAATGTATTTAAAACATTGTTTACATTCCTGAATGTGCCAAGTAGCTTCATAGTGTGTCAATCTTATTTTATATTTTGCTTTGTAAATTTGAGAATAAACAGAGCAAGTCACGATGGTTATATATTTTTGGAGTTTTCTCTCTTTCTTGTTCTTCAGGGATAATCTTGATGTCTTATTTTACCTACTACTGCTAACAGGATAGAACTTTGAGGAGTCAATAGTGATCCAAAAACTACCATGGTATCCACTGCCAATGACCAAATTCACTTTGTGGTGGTGCCTCTAATGGAAACTGTAGCCTAGTGGACTAATTCGGATATACAGATACCATGAACCTTGCATAAATGAATCTTCTATGCATTCCGAGAACCTAAGACTAAAATTTGGGCTAAACTTCTAGCTCTTAGCACAGGGATGAGGGAGTCTCTCAACCAAGGCGTTAAGAAATTATTTTTGATGGTGATTTCAGGCCATGGATAACTTGTAAAAACTTAGCTATAGGTTGTGGTTGGATCTAGTTTTAACAAATGTTTGGGAGTGTAAATTTTATGTTTGAGAAAGAATGCCAATCAAGTTGCGTATTGTCTATAGTCTAACAGAGCCTTTCATTGGTTCCCACCATTCACCTGACTTATTTTATATTGATTTTCACTGTCTTATGTTTATTTCCCCATTGCCCTTGTTTGGCTCTGCCTTGTCCCTCCTACCCTTCTCTGTCATGTGTTTTCTCCCCATTCTGTGGTACCCTGCTGTATGCCCATCATTATTCTCTAGAGCATCAATCTCGATGTTGAGGCCAGCCTTGGATGAGTCTTCAAGCAGTCAAGGTGGTCCATTGTACAACAGACAGTAGTTTTTGCTTGAACCTCACTCAATGGATTCATTGATCGACAGGGTGGATCTGAATTGATACCCCTGGCCTTGATTAGGTGTTTTAAGAAAATATTGTCAGATGAGTGTATACCTGATACCATCAAACAAATTAGGACCCACATTGGAGAGAGAGATGAGGCTGAGAACTGGTTTAAGTAGGAAATGTGCAGTTCCTTGTACCAATTGGGGTTGACATTGGAATTGAGAGCATCATTGATTCATGGTAAAATGATGGAGAATTCAAAATGAAAGTGCTTATCAATCTGGAACTTATTATGGACAATTTTCCTAGCTGTCAGCAACTCCTGTATCAAGTTCTGCTACAGCTACCACCTCAGCTCCATTTGCATTTGGGAGTTCTGCAAACATGCCTTCTCTTTCTAGTTCACTGCCATCAACATCTTTATTTTCAAGTAGTACTTTATGTGGGAACACAAGCCCTTATCTGTTTGGGTCAACTCTGTCTACTTCATCTTCTAGTGCTTCAGGTAGCTTGTTTGGCTTAACTACACCCAGTTCATCAGGCTCCTTCAGTGTACCTTCTTTTGGCCTCAGCAATAGTAGCACATCTCAATTTGCTTCTACTAGTACTCCTGCATCTGGGTCTGGCACCACAACTACATTTGGTGCTGCCAGTAGTCCTTCGGTAGGTTCTACTAGTACCTCTAGCTTCTCTTCTAGCAGTAGTACTTAATTTGGATTGGGCAGTAGCTCTCAGTTTGGTTCAAACACCTCTCCTTCATTTGGGTTGAGCACAACTCCACAATTTGGTTCCATCACCTCTCCTTCATTTGGGTTGAGCACCAATCCGCAGTTTAATTCTAGTACATCTCCCTCGTTTGGTATAACCAACATTCCTCAATCTAGCTCAAGCACTGCACCTTCATTTGGCTCAGGTGTAACATTTGGTTCAAATACTACATCTTCATTTTCCACCGGGAGTACCCCTTCATTTGGTTCTGGAAGCACTCCTACATTTGCTTCTGGAAGCATTTCTCCATTTGTTTATGGTAGCACTCCTTCATTTGTTTCTGGGAGTACATTTGGATCCAGCAGTTCTCCCTCATTTGGTGCAAGCAACTCCTTATTTGGTTCAGCTAGTGCTCCATCATTTGGGGGAAGCAGTGTGTCATTTGCTACTGCTAATACTCTAGCATTTGGTGGAAGCAGTGCCTCATATGGTTCTGCCAGCACTTCATTCTATGGTTCAAGTAGTACTCCAACATTTGTCGTGGGACAGTCTTTTGGATCCTTGGGAGCTCTGCCCTCTGATAATAATTCCTTCCTGCAGCTGGGGTTGAAATATGATCCTTTGCAAATGGATTCATGGGGACACGAATGATATGATACTGCTCACATATTTGGCTTGTGGATTGTATATGGGGATTGTATTTAATGCCCCTTTTGGTCATTTTACTAAATAACAAACTTCAATAATGATAGGCGACATTGGACATGGAAGCAAACCACTTTAAATTGCTTGTGCTTGTGGTGTCACACTTTTTTATTCTGTTTTAAAGAGCCATATTTGTACATAAAGAATTTATTAATAGCAAAATTTCTGAATTTGTTGAACTTGTTGGTTCCAATGTGATTTTAACAACATTAGCAACATGCAAATTGACGGCTATAACACAGCTGGTTCACCATGGCATGCTCTATAGGATATACTTTTGGAACTGGAATGTTTGAGATGGAACAAGTAAAAGGTGGCAGTCCATATGGTTCTTGAACTTTTGCTGGTGATGGTTCACGCCAGCCAAGCAAACTATATTTGGAGCAAGCTTTTCATCAGTGAAAATACTTGCTGGCATTACAGAGAAACTAAAGGGGGAAACCTGATGAAAATACCATTGTTCCTTCATCATTGCTTCAACAACTATTTTCTAATTAAGTGCCCATTTAGCTTAATTCATATTTCCAGTGTTCAGTTCATAGGATATAAACTATTGGGGTTGCTTCACAACAGTTCATATAGCATATAGCATAGTGAAATGGCTCTAGATTATGTTGTACAATTCTGAATGGTTTTTTAATCTGCTCTGGATCAATGTTAATACGTCACCTGTTTGTAGTTTGAATGACTGGCTGGGCAATGCTACGATTATTATCCAATTGATACTGGAACAGTAATAGATGGGAAGTGTCTTTTTCTTGTACTTATTACTTGCTTAGGAGTTTTATGTTTGCTAGGTCATTTGTATGAATAATGAACTTTTTCTGTTTTTGTTACCCATGGATCCACAAACTAGATCACAGAGCCCAATATGGCCTTTTATGTTTTATGCCACCTATATGGGTAGCATTCTCTATTAAGTGACAGACAAGAATATTTGTTAACGTGTGCATGTTCTCAATCAGTTTGAAGCTTTTTAGGAGGGATATATATATATATAATTTGTTATGGAGAAATGCTCCAGTTTTTGGTTCTATTTAAAATCTTTGTTTTGCTTGAGAACGAGAAACATGACATTTTGTAGCTTTTTTATGCAGTGGACAAAAGAACATCAGTGTTTGATGATCCAACTGTAGAGATCCAAGAGCTTACAGCTATTATCAAGCAGGATATTACTGCATTAAATTCTGCTATTACAGACCTGCAAATCCTCTGCAATTCTCAAAATGAAAGTGGGAATACCTCAAAACACACAACAGAACACAACTACAGTTGTGGATAACTTAAAAACCCGATTGATGAGCACTACCAAAGAGTTCAAGGAGGTGTTAACTATGCGAACTGAGGTAACCAAAAATTCTTTTGTATTTACCAATACATCCTGAACAATTGATTAGTCCATAACAAATCAATTCATCAGTGGTTCATGGATTCTTGGTCAACTTTATGGTTATTGTAAATTTTATTGGTCATAGGCTGTAGTGTAAGAGCTTCATCCGAAGTGTGTAGATAGGATTGTTTTACTCTTTTAATTAAGTGTTTGATATCATTGTTTGAATTTTTCCTACATGGAATTATTCACATGAGGTTGAATTGTATACTCTGTAGAATTTGAAGGTACATGAGAATAGAAGACAGCTGTTTTCTACTAGTGCGTCAAAAGATTCTACAAATCCTTTTGTCCGGCAACGTCCTCTTGCAAGTACCAATCGCTCTACTGTTTCCCCTCCTCCTTGGGCCAATGGATCAGCATCTTCATCATAGGTTTTCAACCCACGGTATGGTAGTAGTAATATTAGTTTTAGTTGAGAAAATGGTATCATATAATCATTGGTAAATTTTGTTTATCCATATCAATTCAATTACTCAACATAATTAAAATGATTGCAAAATAGCACTTAATATTGCATGTGGTCAAAGTGTATTTTCTTAACAAAGAGTAATCATGCCAATAAGAACAAAACTAATATCCTTAACCCAATATCCCAATATCCTTATGTAACCCTCGAAATTGGCTTGATTTCTAACTGAATATTGTGAATGGACTTATATTTCATTTTCTGTCAAGTGTGTCAAGGTGCTTATGTATTGAGGTAAGAGTGAGATTTAGAGACAAGGGAGGCACTTCTAAGGCCGGGTGGCAGCTGTATGCTAGGAAAGAAAAGGATTATGGCAATGGGTATGGAGTTTGAGAGTGGCATATCAGTTTGTGAAGCTTTTTACTTTTTCTATTATGTTTTTGTAGATAATTGTAAATCAGAGCACACTGAAGATAGGATGCTATTCTGGCTTAATTGAAGAATTCTTCAAAGAATTTAGTTTGTGTTAGTGTTAAAATGTTTGAAGTAAAGTGCATGAGTTAAAAAAATGGCCCTGCTCAGCAATTGTTTAGGGCCTAGGTTAATTTTTAAAATTTCTGTCTAAAATGTCTTCTTGTGCAAAATACTCACTTGAGAAGACAATTTCATAACATGGGAATTTTATGGGAGATAGCAGCCTTCATTCTTTACTGTTGGACTGAAATAAATCATGTTCATAGGTGTAAGGGGGTTCTGCGTAGGCAATGAAATCCCTTTTGTGATTTACTGGTGTTAAACACACAAGAAACATTGCATGAATATGTTTATGATCTAAATCTACAGCTTAGAATTGCAGGTTTAACTGATGGATGCCTCTCTTTAAGAGTGCCTTGCCTTCACAGGCTGGAAAGAAAAAACAAGGAGTCTTGGTTTGGCAATAACTGTTGGTGAAATATACTTTCCCTTGATTTCTAACTGAATATTGTGAATGGACTTACTCGCATTACAACAAGTGATTAGGTGAATGTAACAATGGTAATTAGTCATGTAACTGATTAAGGGAATAAGGTAACTAGTACCAACCGTATCACTTAAGTAGTAGCTCTAGTTAATTAAGCTGGATAGGTATCATGCTTGAACAACCTTACCAATACTGCACTGCACATGCTTTTGTATTTTTTTTTTTTAAACAGTCACAAGCGTCGCTTAAGCGATGGTTACAGATGTCTCTTTTCCGATGCTTATTCTTAATATCCGTCTCTTATTCGAAGGTTTTGTCTATCGCTCTTCCGACGCTTCTTTTAATATCCATCGCTTATCCGATGCTTATAGATGTCACTTTTCCGACACTTCTTCTTAATATCCGTCGCTTATCTGACGGCCGTGTTGTCGCTTAACCGATGGCATGAAGGTTATTTTCTTCAAAAACTTTCACTACCGTCGAAGAAAAGCTGTCGCTTAACCGACGGCATGAAGGTTATTTTCTTAAAAAACTTTCACTACCGTCGAAGAAAAGCTGTCGCTTAACCGATGCTTTACATTTAACCGATGGTTACTTAGGTGTCGCTTAACCGATGGTTAATCAGGTGTCGGATAACCGATGACAAGTTTCCAACGCTTAAAAAAAAATCAAAGTGTTGTACATGCGACAGGGAAGTGTCGAAAATCCGACATGACGGCCGTCGGATTTTTGGTCAAAATGTAGTAGTGTTTATTCATCATCCTCAGAGCTTCCCTGGAACATAATTGGATATGTTACTCGCATATGACTCTCCAATTCACATGTTGCTTCTTCTGGACTAAGGTGCTTCCATTGCACCTTCACCTATCCAATGGTACGATTTCGAACTTGTCGAGGATACAGTCTAGTTCCACTATAAAATATTCTTCAGGCTCCACTCGTAGATCCTTTCAATTTTATCACATGAGTAGCATCATGTACATATCTTTTTAAAACAAAAATATGAAAAACATTATGAACTTTAAGATTTTGTGGTAAGGCCAATTAGTATGCCACCGGTCCAACTTTGAACAATATTTTGAAAGGCCCATAATACCTGGGTGATATCTTAGCACAACTCCTTAATTTTAAGGAACTGTTTTTAGGTTTTACCTTAATGAAAACATGTTCTCCCACTTGGAACTCTTTCTGAGTTTGTTTAATATACGATTGGCTCTTCTGTTTGTCTTGTGCAACCTTCAAATTACCTTGTACCTGCTTCACTGTTAATTCCATTTCTTTTAATAACTCACGTCCTAATATTATCCTGTCAATAGGGTTACTCCATGAGATGGGAGTATTGCATTTTCTACCATACATAATTTCAAATGTGTTGAATTTCGATGAAGCTTGGTAGTGGTTGTTGTATGCAAACTCAACCAAGTGTAAGTAGTCCTCCCATTTACTTGGTTATTCTCTAACGTACATCCTTAACATATCTTCCAAAATATGATTTACCCTTTCAGTCTGTCCATCCGTGTGCAGATGAAAAGATGTACTAAAATTTAAAGTAGTATTTAGACCTTTAAATAAGGATTTCCATAAGTTTCCCGCGAATTTAGAGTCCCTGTAAAAAATTATAACTTTTGGAATTCCATGCAAATGAAAATTTTGTTTAATAAAAATTTATACAATATTAGTAGCCTTATCAGTGGTATTTACTAGTATAAAATGGGATTCTTTACTGAGTTTGTCAACAACTACCATTATAGAATGATTATGGTTCTGATTTCTAGGCAAACCTGTAATGAAATGAATGCTGATTATTTCCCATTTTCATCTAGAAATTGGTAACGGCTGTAATAAAACAGCTGAATGCTAATGTTCAGTATTAACTTGTTGACATTCAAAACATATAGCAATATATTCTTCCAACTCATTTTTCATATTCATGAAAAATTAATCTTTCCATCACATAGTTATTGTATTTTGATAGCCAGGGTGTCCTGAATAAGGACTTTTATGAATTTCATTTAAAATTAGCAACTTAACCTTAGGTATGTCAGGTATATACAATCTATTTTTATACAGTATTGACACCTTTTTATTTAGACTCTAACCTGTATTTAAACTTTCAGTTACATCTTTTGCCACTTTAGCTTGCAATTTTTGGTAATTTTTATCAAATTTTACTCCTTCAAGATGATCTTCTAAATCTATTTTCTAAGTGTTGATTGCTGCCATAAAATTTAATCTTACATTTCTTCTCAAGGCATCAACTACTTTATTTTCCTTCCCCTTGATATGTTGGATCTCAAAATCATATTCGTTAAGGAAAGCTAGCCACCTAGCTTGTCTTGTGTTTAAATTTGGTTGATCCAATAGATACTTTAAACCCTTATTGTCCATCATTAAGATAAATTTTCTCCCGATTAAGTGATGGTGCCACATATTTTGTGCATGCATCACAACATCCAATTCTAGATTGTAAGTAGCGTAATTTTTCTCATGAATTTTAAGTTTCCTAGACTCATACGCTATGACGTATCCTTCTTGAGTTAAGACCCCATCAAGGCCATCGTTGCATGCATCAGTGCATACAACTAAATCTTTGTTAGGATCTGCAATTCTTAAAATGGGTGCAGTAGTTAATAATTCTTTTAGTTTCTTAAAACTCTCTTCACATTTTTGATCCCATACAAACTTATTTCTTTTCTTTTGTAGAGAATTTATGGGATTTGAGATCCTTGAGAAACTCTTAATGTACCTTCGATAATACCCAGTGATCCCTATGAATGACCGTACATTAGTCACATATTTTGGGATCGACCAGTCATAAATTTCTTTTATCTTATCTAGGTCAACTGAGATCCCAATTTTAGTTATTACGTAACCCAATTATTGTATTTTATCTTTGAAGAAGTCGCATTTATTGAACTTGGAATATAGCTGATGTTCCCGTAACACTTGCAAAATAATTTTTAAATGTTCATCCTCTTCTTCTTTAGTTTTAGAATATATTAAAATATCATCAATAAAGACTACTACAAACTTATCTAAATATTTATGTAATACATTATTCATTAAACACATAAAGACTATTGGGGCGTTAGTTATCCCAAATGCATGACAACAAACTCATAGTGACCATATCAAGTCCTAAAAGTCGTCTTGAAAATATCCTCATCTTTAATCCAGACTTGATGATAACCGGATCTTAAGTCAATTTTGGAAAATATTGTTGCTCCACGTAATTGATTGAACAGATCATCTATGCAGGGAAATGGGTATCTATTTTTAATTGTCATCTTATTAAACTAATGGTAGTCAATGCATAACTGCAGAGTACCGTCCTTCTTTTTAACAAAAATGACAAGTGCTCCCCAAGGAGACACACTTCGTCTTATATAATTTTTATCTATCAGTTCTTTTAATTATGATTTTAGTTCATTGAGATCTCGGATGTTCATTTGATAAGGATCTTTTGAGTTAGGAATCACACTAGGTACCAACTCAATAGTGAAATCTAGCTCCCTCTTCGGAGGCAATCCCAGAATTTCCTCTGGAAATATATCCGAATAACCTCTCAGAATTGCTATATCTTCTAATTTTAGTTTGTCTTCTTTATTAATATGTTCTTCATTAGTTATAGTTACAACAAAATATTTACATCGCTTATGAACAACCCTCTTTTAGTTGTAAGGCAGAAAAATGTCTGATTGTTGTTTTCCTATGGATTCCTTTTACTGTTACCATTTCTCCTTCATTATTTAAATAGGTAAAAGTTTTATGAAAACAATTTAACACTACATGATTTCATTCCTACCAATCCATTCCAATTAATACATCACATGAGCCTAATGGAAGTACATTGAACTTTACAGAAGTTTCAAACTAATTAATAATAAAGTACAATCTTTCACAAAATCAATCACTTTCCTCTTTGCTCCTATAGCTAATTGAACCAGCCATGATTTTACAAATTTCTCTATTGGTAGTTTACTTTTATTTACTAAACTAGGAGAGACATAACTCAGGCTATCCCCTGGGTCAATTAAAATAGAAATAGGTTTATGATTCAGCATACCTTCTACTTCCATAATGGAAGTTTGATATTCAGCCTGTCTGTTTTCCAGAGCGACATTGATTCTGGGCATCCCTCTGTTTTCTTCTTGCATAGCATGAATGTTGTTGATGGTCTTCTTTCTGTTAGGACAGACTGATGCATAGTGAACTCCCTGACATTCCCAACATTTTACCTGTTCCTTACGTTCATTATTTTTAACATAGTTGCTGTGATTATTTGTAAATTCTTTATTTCTTGTGATAGTAGAGTTTTGATGTGAGTTACTTTTTAAATTATTTCTTTGAAAAATTTTGTTAAAAAAATTGCGTGAGTTATTATCCCCAAAATTTTGATTAGGTGTGAAACCTTTCTTCTTTTGCTCAAAACTATTAGACCTTTTTGTTTTCCAGTTTGTCATGTTCTCCCTTTTTGGATTACGCTCATAGCATAAATTTTATTTTCGCATGGGCTCTTCAAGGGTCTTGGGATTATCATACTCAATTATGTCCTTAATATGAAAAGGTAAACAGCTCAAAAACCATTGTACCTTGGGTTTTTCATCAACAATATAAGGCACATAACGCAGTAATATTAAAAATTTACTATTTAACTCCTTCATACTCATGGTTCCAAAACTTAGATCATAAAATTCTTTAGCTTGTTCCTCGTAATATTGCTCCGAAAAAAATTTCTTTTTAAAGTACTTTTTAAAAGTGCTCAAGTTTATACTCTTCTCTTTTATGCCCTTAACTCGTTTTATATCCTGCCAACAGATGTCGGCTTTTCCAATTAAGTTATATATTGCCATCCTTGCTTTTAACTGATTTGAATAATTATATATTTGAAAGTATTTAACTCCTTCATACTCATGGTTCCAAACCTTCAATCATAAAATTCTTTAACATGTTCCTCGTAATATTGCTCCGACAAAAAATTATTTTTAAAGTACTTTTTAAAAGTGCTCCAGTTTATACTCTTCTCTTTTATGCCCTTAACTCGTTTTATGTCCTGCAAACAGATGTCGGCTTTTCCAGTTGAGGTATATATTTCCATCCTTGCTTTTAACTGATTTGAATAATTATATATTTGAAAGTACTTTTTCATTCTGGACAACCATGCTTCGGCTTCCTCTCTTTTTTCTGTTTCACCAATAAAAGTTGGTGGTTTAATGTTTTTGAACTCCATAGAGATCTCTTCATATGACTTGTACTTCTTCTTTCTAGAGCAATAATTACTCTTGCTACTGTCACTAGAATAATTGTGTTTCTTTCTGTATGAGCTACCGTTAATTTCAGAATAAGAACTACTTTCAATTTTAGAGTATTTTGACCTTTTACCCTTATGTTGATAGGACGTAGTCTCAGATTCTATCTGTTTATCATTTTCTTCATTATAAAACATTTCCATCAGTATTTGATTCAGCTCCTCCTGAGCTCTTAGGATTATCTCATTTTATTTTTTAACAGAATCCATTTCAGTTTTTGTATCCTTAACTATTTGCACTAATTCAGATGAGTTATTAGTTATATCTTCTTTAGCAAGTTCTTTTCCAAAATTAGTTTGTCCATTTAACGGGGATCTCTGTTCAACATACTCTTCGAGTCCTTCCACACCTACAAATTTAATTGAGAAATATTTTGTACAATAACATTTAAAATCATAAATCAGTATCCATACTATTTATTTACATATTGTTTACGTGCACTGAGCCACTTCAGGCATAGTGTCTGAACTTGCACTCTGATACCATATGTAACATCTCCAAAATTTCATAAAAATTTAAAATTTTTCTATGTGACATTTAATGTTAAGTCATAGTCTAAAAATGCTAGTTTAAAAACTAACTTTAGTTTAATTAAGAGATAGATTACAAAATAGGACAATAAGAGAAACCTAGGAGTTAATTTCTCTTTTGTTAACTGTAACTATAAGCTACATAATTATACTTACTAACTAGTAAGTCACATGCTACTACTCATATTCAAACTTTAATGATTTTGAGTCTTAAATAAAAGTTTGCCAAAAGTTATAGAGTTTCAATTTATTGAAATTCAGATCATTGATTTGTTTGTAATAAGGCGTGTGATTCTGATGGTTGTTTTATTTTCTTATTGAAGGGGGCTTGAGGTTATCCCGAGGCTTACTTAGATTTTTCAAAGATAAAGCAGATTCAATGTTTGTACATGATTCACAAGTAAATAACTTTCTTCTAGGTTTACGATGGAAAAACTAAGGTTCACAACACTAAACATGTAATTTAGGAAAGCTCTTAAAACTCTACTCATTAGAATTAAACTTCGTGTATCAAGGTGACTCCATTGACTCCATTGATTTCTTATATTATCGAAAATGTAAGAGTTCCCAGACCTATTGCTGGGTGTGTTCTACTATCTTAAATACACCTAATATTAAACTATCAACCGGGTTTGATAAGCTTAGAGTTTATACAAAATATATGCAAAGGTAAAAAGGCTCCTAGGGTGTCGTGGAGGTATTTTAATAAACAAAAGATTGAAAGATATTTCAAAATGAAAAATCAAGTCAAACTCCTAAGACTATCTGAATAATTGGACTGGACTGGAGTATCAAATTCTAAACAACTACTAAAAGAAAGAGATAAACAATAATACTTATAGCTTGAGACACTAACTCATACATAAAAGGAACTATAACAACTAAACTCACAAATAACCAACTAACTACTCCTTAAGCGGAAGGCTGGGTAGAAAGACAACTTTTCTTACAAAAATAGAAAACTCGAAAAACAAGTAGAAAACTTAATAAAGATAATAAACAGAAGCAACTAGAAAAATTAATAAAGATATTTAAAATCTATTATTCAATAAACACATACCAAAAACAAGAATGATTCCTATGATTACAAATAATCTAACTTCCTTTTAAAAATAATACATGTAACCCTAAACTCTATACGAAAACAAATATAACCATGACATAAAACAACACTAAAACAAAATCAGTGTTTAATATTCAAGAAACAACAACAACTTAATCTATATTTAATTTAAGGCGAAAAATAAAAATAAAAGAAGGATAATAAAATCTTAATTAATAACCTAAAACAATCAAACTTTAATTGCAATACTTAAATAAAATGATCAAGTGCAAACATAATCCAAACATTAACAAAACAAAACTTGAAACAATCTTGAAAATACATAAAAAACATTAAAAACATAACCAAGGGTTAAATGATAGACTCAGACACAGTAGGTCTGTAAAGGGTGACTGAATGACAGTCTGTACAGTAAAAATGGTAAAACTAACCTAAATGAATTAATTCTTCAGCTGAAGTTATGCAGTTCTAAACCTAATGCATGGAATAAATAAACAAATCTATTTAATCAACAAATTAACTTCAAACAAGCTCTTAAACAAAAAGAAAGCATTGCATTTTAAACTAATTAATAAGCTGGAAATTAATTTAAACAAACTGGAAATTAACTTAAGCAAATTCATGGAAATAAATAAATAAACAGAACTGAATCTAAATGAAAGAAAACTATTCTATATAACCAAATTCATAACATGAAATAAATAAACAAGACTGAGTTCAAATGGAAGCAAACTATTCTATGTTTTAAGAAATAAAAATTGAAAACAATACTAAAATGAAATGACTATTACTAAAATGAATGAAAGCAAATAACTGAAAACAAATGACTGGAAACAAAACTATGTGCACATCTACTTATTTAACTGTTGAAATAAAACTAAGCTAATGCAATACATGAAATAAAATAGCATTTACTATTAACTAATGAAAACAAACCGGAAGGTGTTCCACATAAAATGCAGAAGGAATGTCCTTAATATGGTACACCTCTAGAACAAGTTGAAATGTGGAATAGGGTTTGGAAAGATGGAAATGTGAGGCGGTAGGTTTCTCGGTGTTCAAGCATGTCGGCTGCAGTTCAACGATAACTTTCGATATGGTTTGTGCTCCTCCTCTGGGGGGGAGGGACCGCAGAAGGAATGAATCAGTGGAGATAGACTCTGCTGTCTTAAGAACTGAGATTGACAAAGGAAAATGAGTAATCAATGCCAAATATGGGGAAGGATGTAGTGGAACAAGAAAGGAGGAGGAAAACAATCAGGGTACAGGAAGGACAAGACAATGTGTCCCGAAATCCAAAACGGTACCAAGACAGTAGATCAAGTTAGAAAGAGTCAGGGAGGACATTCAATACATGAAATAAAGGGCCATCATAGGAAAATTCATGGGGATTTGGCCCACAGAAAAGACTCTGGTATGGTGGATTAACTCAACATGGAAACCCCAAGGACACTTTGACCTCCAACTGGGAGCTAAAGGGTTCTTTACCATTATTTTCTTTAATGAAGAAGACAAAGTGAAAATATTTGAGAATAGACCCTACTTCTTCAATTCAGCAGGCCTCTTCTTGAGGCCTTGGAAAGAGAGATTCAACCCTAACAAGGAAAATTTGACGATAGCTCCAGTCCATCTAAGAATGTATTCCCTTCCAATGGAATATTGGAAGGAAGAAATCTTGATGGACATAGGGAACACCCTGGGGAACTTCATCAAAGTTTTCGAGCAAACTTGACAGAGGAAATACATCTTGTATGCTAGAATCTGAATCTACCTGGACATATCCATATATATACCAGATGGAATAGAGTTAACATGGGAAGATGAGGAGGGGTTTCAGGCCATAGACTATGAGCGGATCCCATTTTAATGTAGAAGATGCCATGAACATGGGCACTTGTTCAGAGACTATCCCTAAAACAAGAGACCAGGAGGGAAGAAATATCAAGAAATCCAATATGTGGAGGGAGTCACCAAGATTCAAAAAAAGAACAGGCAAGAGAGGAAGATCTGAGGTTTGGAAGTTCACAAAATATTGCAGACCTAAAACTGATTTGAAACCCTCTAGGAAGACTAGATAAAAGAAAAAGCTGATGCACAGATAGAAACCTAGAAGGAAAAAATCCAAGGTCAACAACAAGAGGAGAAAGCTATTGATACCATAGGAATAAGCAAGATAATAACCCCAAATGTTAATCCTTGCACTAAGAAAGAAAATCCGGATCCCCTTCCATAGATCCGACCAGAAGAAATCCTGAAAGATTCAGGAATGGTGGAAGCTGGTTCTGAAGACATGGAATTAGGTGACCTAGACCTTTACAGAATGGAAGCGGCCTGCTCTGTTAAATATCCAACTTTGATCCGCCCCAGCAAGTGTCTCTCCTAGAGAAATCCATCATTTAAGAAAAAAACATGAGCCCCCTCGGAGTGGTGGCTGAATCCCTTAAAGTAACTGAAGGTAAGAAAAATATGAAGAAAGATAAAGGAGGTAGACCTAGTAATGTTCAACGAATTAGAGCAACAGGTGAACAAATGGTGGCTTTAGGGAAGTATCCAACAATAGATGCAGCCCTCTCCCCTTCCAGTTGATATTCCCTTATGCAGATTACAACTTGGAATATTAGAGGCTATAATAGCACTCTCAAGAAGCACCTTCTTAAAAGAAGAATTGACAAAGACAAATCAGGGATGATATTCCTACAAGAAACAAAATGCTCGAGAGAAGAACTGGCAAGTATAGCTCAAAAGGTGAGGAAGGGTTGTGAATCGGTTGCAATCGATGCCAAAGGTGTGGTTGGGGGTCTTGGAATCCTATGGAATCCTTGGGTGGTGCTTTTATCAAGTTTTCTATCCACCACATGCACTCTATCTGCTGAATTCCACATTCTTGGGACTAGAATAAGGGGATTCATCTCTAATGTTTATGGCACCCCAAGGGTGGAACAGAAACCTAAGTTTTTGGAAACACTTTCAGACCCAAAAAATTTAATTCAGGACAAATCCTGGATTATAGGAGGTGACTTCTACCTAATAAGAAGCCTCGACGAAAAAAAAGGGGGTATAACGAATTTAAATGTTGTAAGTACTCTTTTCAATAATACCATTAATGATCTGGACCTGATCGATGTCAGAACTTCCAATGGAATTTTCACTTGGAACAACAAGCAAACAGGGGACAAAGGAATAGCATGCAGACTGGATAGATTCCTGCTTTCAGAATCGGTCATGATGGTAGGGGGAAACCTCAAAGCTATTATCCTACGAGCGGCAGGGTCGTACCACTGGCCCATTTGTCTGGAATGGGACAATGTCAGATTCAACCCTAGCATACCTTTTAGATTTGAGAAATTCTGGCTCCTCAAACTGGATTTCCAAGAGAAACTCAAGGAATGGTGGGAAATATCCCCTCCTATTAGGGGCACTCGCATGTACCAATTCCAACATAAGCTTAAAATCCTTAAAGGCCACATCAAGAATTTGAATAAGGAGTCCTTCAGCAACATACTCTGAAAAATAGGCCTTAGAGATCAAGATTAAGCAACATCAGTCACAAGTAATGATCAATAGTTATACTTAAGAACCGAGCCTTCAGAAAAAGACTTTGTTGCAGGATTTCAACCAAAGATAGAAACAAGAGGAAGTGTATTGGAACCAAAAGTATAGAATTAAATGGCTCCAAGAAGGGGAACGTAACACTAGTTTTTTCCACAAAGTGGCAATTCAACATAGACAGGGAAACATGATGGGAAAACTGAAGAAGGAGGATGGAAGCATAGCTGAATCCCAAGAAGAATTCGAGAGCACCCTAAACTCTTACTTCTCTAAGCTCGTTCAGGAACTAGAGAGAGACAGAGAGGAAGCTCAAACATAGGTCTTAAGTCACATACCCAAGCTCATCACAGACGACCATAATCAAATACTCAGAAAAGCCATCGAGATGGTAGAGGTTGAAAACGCGGTCAAACATATGGCTAAAGATAAAGCACCGGGACTAGATGGTTTCACCACAAACTTTTTCCATGCTGGATGGGAATGGTTGAAAGAAGAAATCTGGGCCTTAGTAAAGGGCTCCAGGAAATTAGGGAGCATTCTCAGAGCTCTCAACTCAACTTTCTTAGCCCTCATCCCAAAAGAAAGTGGAATTGAGGACCCAAGCAAATTAAGACCGATCGCCCTGTGTAACGTGATCTGCAAAATCATCTCCAAGGTAATAAATCATCATCTTAAACCACTCCTTCCACTTATTATTTCTCCGGAGCAAGCTGGGTTAGTGGAAGGAGGACAAATCCTAGATGGCATAATTTTGGTCCACGAAACTATACACTCCCTCAAAGCAACAAGGACTCCAGGTATGCTCCTGAAACTCAACCTATCCAAAGCTTATGATAAGTTGAATTGGAAATTATTTGATGGTATATTGAAAGCTTTTGTTTTCCTCTTCTTTTTTCTCAATCTTGGTTAATGGATCTCCCTTGAGTCCCTTCAATGCGACTCATGGTATTAGACATGGGGATCCTCTATCCCCTTTCCTCTTCATAATTGCGACATAGGGGTTTGGAAGGATGCTTAAGAATAAGAGAGTTGTAAACAAAATCCAGGGACTGTCCTTGATAGACAGGATGGACCTGTAGACACACCAACAGTTTGTGGATGATAACATGTTGATGGGCCCATCCTCGGTGCATGAAGCTAGGGGCATAAAAGAATTCTTGAACACCTTCTTGGAAGCTAGCGGACTGGAAATTAACAAAGAGAAATCCCAAACCTACTTCTTCAACACCCCCATGATAACCAAGAGAAACATCCTCAGGATTCTAGAGTTTTCGGAAGGCAGCCTCCCCACCAAGTATCTTGGGGCACCAATGGCAGAATCGACTATCAAACAAGTCTCCTAGAAAGAACTGGTGGAAAAACTTAACAAAAGGCTAAGTCTCTGGACCTACATAGACCTCAATTTCTCGAGCAGGTTAATCTTGGTAAAATCTATTTTTCAGGCTATGCCCATTTATCTCTTCTCAGTGTTGATAGCCCCGAAATCCATCATTAAGAAAATTAGGAATATTCAAAGGAATTTCCTTTGGGGGGGCAATGGGAGACAATAGAAAATGGCCCTTGGTAGATTGGAAAACCATATGCACCTTGAAGGATGTGGGAGGATTGGGCCTCAGAGATCCACTTGATAACAACAAAGTTATGAGTGCGAAAATCTGGTGGAGATGGGTGAATTATGAAGATGAATCATGGGCCAAACTGTGGCATCTGAAATACACACCACAATGGCCACATCAATCCCTTGTGCGGTTTGGAGAAAACCTACTTGGTTCCAGCATCTGGAAGACTTCCTAGGAAAACAGGGGAATGGTTCAAAAGCATAGCTTCTGGGAAGTTCGAAACGGACAAAATGCAAGATTTTCAAGTGAAGCGCTGAACCGGGAACCAAATATCTCTTGTGGGGAAGACACTCCATTATTACATACCTTCCTCTAGAATAATTCCATGGAAAAGGTGGCAGAGTTCTAGGATAACAATAATGAAGACCAACTATTTAGAAGATGGAAGGACATAAACTGGTGGCAAGCTAAAGCACCAAGTGAGGATATAGAAGAATTTTTATTGGAGCTCGATGAGAAAAGGATCTCAAAGAATGAGGATCCTGATAAGATGAGGTGGGGGTATACAAAATCAATTAAATTTAACCCAAAAAAAGCCCTTAGATTTCTAACCAACACTCAGAACATTGCCCCAGAAGCCAAATGGAAAAAAATCTGGAAGGGGGGATGGCGGCCAAACTTTCAGTCTTCTGCCGGTTGGTTATCAAACGTCGCATCCTCACCTGGGAAAACCTACAACTAAGGGGATTCCACGCCCCATCACGATGTTGCATGTGCGAAGAGAATAATGATTCCATAAACCACCTACTGGATGAATGCAAAGTGGCTGATTCCATTTGGGAGAAAGGGGCATCCATCTTCAGAAAAGACCACAAACACAGGGGGCGTCCAGACATCACTATAGCCGAATGGCCCATTAACAGTTTTAAAAATAAAATAGTGAACCACCTCTGGGATCTCTTGCTAGGTTTCACCATATGGGAAATTTGGAAAACTCAAAACAAACAAACCTTTGAGAACAAAGCCACCAAACAAGAAGAGATATGGCATTCTATTGAGGCATACTTGAAAGAAACCATATCTTTGCAAGTCTAGAAGGAGGAAGAATATTTAGTAGAAGGAAATGAGAGAATTATTTTGTATGATCTAGGGATCAAAGAAGTACCTCCCAACAATTCAATTTCTTGTTCTCCTCCTGTGCATGTCTCCAGTCCAGACTGTTGGAATGCTCCCTTTGCTAGAGCCTTCATGCTCAATGTGGATGGAGCGATAAAAGGAAACCTAGGGCCCACTGAATTTGGTGGTGCTATCAGAAATTTGAAGGGAGATATCATCAATATATTCTAGGGCTCCATAGGAACCAACACGAACAACATGGAAGATCTTGAAGGATTAATCAATGGTTTGAGATGGGCAAGGAAAACTGGTAAAATTCCTCTAATCATGGAAGGAGATTCTCAGATCATCATTAACATTGCATGCAGACTTCAAGTGGGAGCCTCTATGTCCCAAGTTTCAAAGAATTGGAGATGGGAGAGAAGGCTGAGCACCCTTAGGCAAATCCTTCCAAGAGAGGAATCCATTCATCTATCGCATGTAAAACAGGAAGGGAATAAGGTGGCGAACACCATAGCAAATGCAGGGGTGGAGAGCAGTTTCTCCTTCCATGCAGAGGAAGATGAAGATGACGGAAAAACCCACCAAATCTGGCACTGCTATTCAAAGCTGGTGGAAGATGATGTGAGGGATAGTGGCAACACATTCCACATGCTGCATGCGAATGATAGTTGGCTCAGGACTCCAGAAGGAAGGAAACCATATGGCATGATGACACCTAGGAGAGGGCCCCCGAATGTCCTGTCGACTAACACAGGAAGTAGGAAAGTATCCAACTGCTAGGTGGGGTACATCAAGGCATGTTCTAACCCATGATTATGCTTTCCTTAACATGCAGTAACCCTACAATAATTATCGTCTTAACACGCGGTAAACCCATGGCATTTCTCGCCTTTAGATGCGGCCCCGGTACAGATCATGTGGAGGCTCCACAATAACATTTCAAGCTAGGCGTATGGGTTAGGATTTATAACAACTGCCAGTGTGCCTTGAATCCGGATCCGTGGGAAGGGAGGAACACAAGATGAACAAGTACAGTACTTACCTCTGAATTGGATATATCTTTATCTATGACAGAGTCCCGTATCCTTTGGCCCAGTGCAAAACTTAAGGCTACGAATCATTCGTAAATGGAGAGAGATTTGATCGAGCATGGGCAGTGGTAGAGAATCAAGGCTAGATCAAGGAAATTTAAGGAGCATGGCTGTGGGGGGTTATTTTTGGCCATAGAAGGTCCTATTTATATGCATCTGGAACAGTCCATGGCATTATGCGAGGCTCTACTATTTTTCCTATTTCTTCCCTCTGGTCTCCTATGTGCCTTAGTCATGCCATGGATTTGGAGAGGCCACACTAGAGAAAGAGGTCCCAATTAGGGTGCTAGCCACAATGATGCCTTCCCAAGTGAAACGGATGAATCAATTCCCTGTGGAAGAGGAATTCCGGCTACTGCCCCTTTCAATTGGGGGGGCAAATATATAGCAAAAACGCCAACATCCATCGAAGCTTATATAGAAATAATGGAAATTGACCTCCTCCGAGAGTATGAGGCGATAATGGGTTGTCCTTTGCTTCCAAATCCCTTTTGGATGGTGTGGATTCTGCTTTCCAAGGACATCCAAGCAAAAATTCAAACTGCTAAGGGCATTCGAGATGCCATGGAAACTATTCACCGAGGACAATAAGAAAGTGCTGCAGGGTTTAGATTACTGGAACAAATTGACCAGAACATGCTAGTTAACCTTGGTTCCGATTCTATTAACCTAGGGAATACTCCAGTGAACTCGCCTGCAATTGCTATGCCGCCCCCTCGGGAAGATCATCTCCACACCCCCCTTAGCGAGGCTGGAAAATAGTGGGGGGCTCTCGGGAGGGTTATCGGATCTCATTTGTTTCCTTGAGTAGTTCTATTCAATGTTGGGGATGCTAAGGTATTTTCTCCTTTCAGTCTGGTTTTCATCAATTTTCTGATCGAATTTTGGGTTTCTATGTAATAGGCCTTAGTTCTTTTTGGGTTATTCCCAATGGGGAAGATTTTCTCTCAATGATGTTAGGAGTCATCTGTTGTTTTGTCATAAGGGACAGGCATTTCCAAGCCTGGTTCCTCTTTTCTGAAGGTGTGGCTCCACTGACCTTATGTACAGTCTCTCTATGTATCTTTTTGTATTATAATAGACAGTTACAACTTACACATAAAAAAAATGTAAACAAACTGGAAATTAAACTAAACTAGCTAAAACAAAAAAGAAAGAACTAAATTAAACAAAGAAATGAACCTCTAGTTGATGAGGGGCCCTCTCAACAATCAGGGGTGAAGTCTGCTAACTCCTACTCAAACACAATCTTCAACAACAATGCATACAACTCTTTATTCAAAATCAAAAATAGAATTACATTGTTTATGAACTACATCTCTAAATCTCTTAACTAACTAAATCTCACTCTGACTAACTTTGCTTTGTATTTAGAGATTGATATATATAGTTTACATGAGAGATGAGCAAGTCAACCCTAAAGTTCAGCTGCTCTCTAATTTTAGGCAATATTTAAAGCACATAATTGATTTACAACCAATGCATAGTTTTCTCCTTCTTTAGCATGAACAAGCCTTCCTTAGCGTGCTTGATGTGGTGATGATCCCTTCCTTAGCGTGGAGGATGGACTGGTGTTGAGCACAGGATTGTACACAGTAGGATTCAAGAATGCAGATCCCTCATTAGCATGAGCATGTGAGTTTCCAAGCTGGTGTGTGATCAGACACGTGGATGATTAGTCGATTGTAGGTTGTTTTATGTTTAAATACCCAAAACTAATTATGGATAGCCCACAGCCTGATGAGCGAGCTGATCGACAGGATGAATGGAACACTGAGCTGTGAGTTGGATGTGTGTCGATCTACGGAAAAAATGGCATCATGGTGAATAGGGAAGAGCACACACGATAGGTTTCTAGAATGAGGGAACTTCTTCAATTGAACGCATGGGCTGGTGACGTGGTAATACAAAACACCATCATGACAACGACAATCCTCTAGAACATTCCCTCCTTTGAATGCGTGAGTAGTGAAAACAGGATGGTGGAATCAATGCGTCAACAATCCTTCTAGATTGTTTATTATGCTATCACTTGGGTACATGGTCAACAAAATGGTTTCTGTAATTCTTCAACATTTAATGCCTGATATTGGATGTTAACATCGCACAGGATGATGGGCAAGCTGAATGCCAAGCTGGATCATGAGCTGAACATATGGTGCAAAAGGAAGGATGAATGCGTTTTGATGTTAATTTTTCCCAAACTAACTATACAATCTGCAAACAAATATACATATCGAATAATACCTTAAATATGCTTTAAATAATATATTTTGAGTTAATAAAATCATAAAAATGATATTAATAACCAAAGTTATAATAACATCGAATTTGTTCTTACCTTGTGGTGAAATAACGATCTGCATGACATAAAACATACTAAAGATAATAAAAATATGTGTTGAAGTGTGTTATTTAATCACCAAAAATGATAACAAAATGAGGCTCATCATTCCCTGAAACCAGAGAAATGCCAGCTCCCACTGAGAAAAAAGAAAATGATTAAGGAAGAAGACAAAGTTGCGCTAGTAACTGTCTTCTTCTTGGTGAATGAAGAGAATGGTTTAAACTTTAATCTTATAAAAGAATATTTATTTTATGTCAAAATAGAAAATATTTTACGAGTCTCAGAAAAATGATGGAATAATAAAAGATTTGGATTTATTAGGAGAACATTCTATTATAGCAAAATTGAAGATGTGTGTCATTTAAAAAGCATATGCATTTGATAAATAAATTATAAAGTTTAAAGTTAGTTCAACTGTGTCTACTTTGGATAGCTTGAACATATATCAAAAATGCATAAATAACATTAAGGAAAAATAGTTTTCATGTGTATTTAAATAAAAAGATGCTAATAGTAAAATGATTACAAAAGAAATTTTAATCATTAATGCTATATTACCACAATATCTCATTTAGACCATCATCTAAACCATTAGTCAAATCCTTCGTAAAGTCTTCCATTAAATCCTTCATATTGATTGATTGATTTATTTGTTGTAAGAACATGCTTCATGCTATAACCTGAAAACACTTTAACATTTGTCGAAGATAAGCAATTTTATCATAATAATAAAAGATAAAGAAGACAAATATTTTGTTCTGAATCTTCCTAATCCTCCCCCAAACCAATGATATGGCATGTCCTCATGCAAAGGAGAAGAATAGTTTATTTCAGATAATAAAAAGTGTGAGTATGCTGTTATTGTTTTATAAAGAAAAGAAAAATTGACTAGTAAAGGAAAGCGATTCAAATATGTATATTTATGAAAATAACAGTGCTTAGAAAGACCATATAAAGAGACAATAATATAATCGAAAGAATGCCATAGGAAAATCTAGACATCTATGCCTCATTGTAAAGATGTCTTGTCATCATAAAATACTTTAAGTGTACCCCAAAGTGTGTGAGAGATGTAACTATGGGTCCCATTTCTAGGATAATAGCATATTAAGTATTGGTTGAATTAGATGGCTAGGTCCAAGCCCAACTTACAGCGATTCTCAAGTGACAGTAAAGATAACGGGCCTTAACATTTTATTTATAATATTTTTTTTCAAAAATTTCCTGTATATGATCATTATTTTATGAATCATGTGCATAGTAGTGCATTAACCAGACCTCTTTACCTGATATTTCCCCACTACCAGCAAGCCTTTTCGGCACCTCGGCGGGTTTATCTTGGTACCATGCAAGTATAGTCCTGCTGCCAGTGAGCCTGTTCAATACCCCAGCGGGTTTACTTGTATTTATCGAGCTTCCTGGTTTTAAGTTGTTACGCAGCATTGAACCGCTGCTAGCAGGCCTGTTTAGTACCCCAGTGGGTTTACCTTGTATATAATGATATTAGATATATGGAAGCTGATTGGTACTAGAGCATGCTAAGTCCTTCTAAAACACATAATTCAATTTTACATAAATAAACTTACAAATAACTTTTCATACTGGCCTTAATCATAAATAATGTCAAAATAGAATAACTTAAAGCTGTTCTTTGACCTTAGAATCCATCATTTTCAGAAGAGATAAGTAATGTTCCCCACTAGTAAAAATTTCACCTACTCTCGAGTTATCACAAAGATATATTTGAGAGACAAGTTTTGATAACAAGTATAGGATGAACTAGTAATCCATAGGCACAAGATGAATGATAATGAAAATAGTTCTTATCAAGCATTGTTCAAAATAACAAATTAGAAATATACATGTTTGAATCAAAATATCAGAAACTATCTGAATCATTAAAGGAGTGGTTAAGAATGATATGCAAAGAGTTATCCTTAATTGTCACTACAAACTGCAAATTAAGAAAAGTTAAGATACCTTACGAGCATAATTACCTTTTCTAGATAATACTTCATGAGCTACTTATAAAGATAAAGTATCCATGATCAAACTGCAAAACCACTTGTTAGATGATTCAATTTATTCATAAAAACATAGAAATGAAAAGAGTCGCATGTAATTTATTTTATCAGAAGTGACTCTTATTTATTCATAGAAGCAAAAACATATTCACATATATACAAGTGATGATAACCCAAAATGATTTCATGGATCAGGAGGAGGAGGAATAAATTCCTCTTCAATCAATTCCATTTCTCTTTGCTGTAAAACATTTTGTACAAAATCCTGTCTAGATGTTGGTTGACGATAAAGCCTAAGTCTATGTCCATTCACTATAAAGGAAACTTCTGACCCGTCAATTGTTATAATTTTTACTGATCCATTGTCAAAAGCTGTAAGTACTTCATAAGGGCCCAACCAACGGGTAGTTAATTTCCCTTTAAAGTATTTAAACCATGAATCGAATAGTAATGCCCAATCTTTGGCATTAAATTGCTTTTTCTTGATAAATTTATAATGCCATTGCTTTCGTTGATTTTTTATTAGCATGGTTATTTGGAGCGCATCATGTCTAATTTCATCTAATTCATTAATCTATAGGATTCATTGTTTCTGTGCTTCGTCCAAATCCATACCTAACTGTGCTTCCATACGAAATGTTTTAACTTGAAATTCAATAGGTAAAAGGAATTCTTTGCCATATACTAACTCATAGGGGGTATGTCTGGTAGTATTTCTCCATGTTATCTTATAGGCCCATAAAGCCTCGGGAAGTCTATCTTCCCAATCCTTATGATGGAAGTGAATGGTCTTGGTTAAAATAACTTCTAATACTTTATTGGTTGATTTTACTTGGCCATTAGCCCAAGGATGGTAAGTTGAAGACTTGCAATGTCAGATACCATACTTCGTAGTGAGCTCTTACATTAATTTGGAAGTGAATTGAGTACCTTGGTCTGTGACAATTTCTCTGGGTACACCAAAACAGGTAAATATTTCTTCATACATGAATTCTACTAGAGATTTCTCTGCAGCCCTAAACAAAACTTTATCTTCTACCCATTTGGTAACATAATCTGTGCAAACCAAGATATATTTCTTTTTAGGAGACATGGGAGAGATTGGTCCCACAAAATCAAGAGACAATTTTTCAAAAGGCTCAATCATGAATTGAGGTTGTAAAGGAATTTGGTCTAATGTTGTGGGTTGACCCATTCTTTGACAACTATCACATCCTTTAACATACTTGGAAGCATCCTTAAAAATTCTTGGCCAGTAATAACTAGAGTGTAGTACTTTGTATGGTGTCCGTCTATCAGAAAAGTGTCCTCCACATGGTCCATCATAGCATGCTAGGAGGATGTCTATCATTTCATCCTCTCACATACATATTCTAATAATAAGATCTGAGCCAGTGCGAAAGAGGTCATTATCAACCCAGGAATAGTTAGAGCTTTGTACTATTATGCAACGTTTCTCGTATGGAGCCAAATGGGGTGGTACTTTTCCAATCGCTAGATAGTTTGCAATATCAGGAAACCAAGGGGTTTGAACATGTACAACAAATATATGTTCATCAGGAAAAGTATCATCAACAGGTTTAGTATCACTATAGTGTTGTATACGAGAAATAAAATCTGCTACTAAGTTTTCTTTACGAGGTCGATCAATGATAGTAATATTAAATTCTTGTAATAGGAGAAGCCACTAGGTAACTCTACCATTGGCGATCGATTTATTCATTAAGAATCTAATGGAATAGTGATCGGTGTGCACAAAAAATTCATACCCTATAATATAATGGTGCAATTTATTAATAGAATAGACTACTTTCAAAAATTCTTTTCAGTAACGGTATAGTTTAATTCGGCAGGAGAAATATTTTTACTCATAAAATAAATGGCATAAGGTGATTGTCCTTCTTTTTGGCCTAGGACTCCTCCTATGGCTGTATAGAAATAATAAGTAGATATATGAAGAGGAAGGGTCCAGTTAGGGCCCCTAAGAGTTGGTGCTACTGATAGTTTAGCTTTTGAAATCTCAAGCGCATTTTTACAAGATTCTGTCCATTGGAATTCTACATCTTTTACAAGCAATTAAACATTGGTGCAGCTATCTTTGTCAAGTTTTAAATAAAATGGCGATAATAGCCTACATGACCCATAAATATTCTCACATCCTTTTGGTTTTTTGGAGAGGGAAGGCCAACTATTAGTTTGATTTTAGTAGGGTCTACCTTAATTCCTTGAGAAGAAATATGGTGTCCTAAAACTATACCTTCTGTCAGTAACATTTTACACTTTTCATGACTAAGAGATAAGTTTGTCTCTTGAAATCAGATCAAAAATTTCTCGAGGTTGTCAAGAGCTTCTTGGAAAGTATTACCATATCCTGTAAATCCATCCATGTATACCTCGACACAGTCATGTATAAGATCAGAAAAGATGCCTAAGAATGCTTGTTGAAAAGTAGTGGTTGCATTACATAAGACAAATGGAGAAACTTGATAAGCAAATGTCCCCCAAGGAAATGTAAAAGTGGTATTATCCTGATCTTCAGGTTATATTAGGATCTAGTTGTATCTACTATATCCATCAAGAAAGGAAGAATACTTCTTACTTGAAAAGGTATCTAATACTTGGTTAATAAAGGGCAAAGGAAAGTAGTCTTTAAGAGTGGCTTTGTTTAGTTCCCTAAAATCAACACAAACACACCATTTACCTGAAACTTTCTTTGGAACTACCACTAGAGGAGACACCCATTTTCTATCGGAAATAAGATAGATGAAACCAACGGTAAGGAGTTTTTGTAATTCTTCTTTTACTATATCCTTTAAAGTAGGATTCATTATTCTCTGAGGCTGTGTTACAGGTGGTATATTTGGATCCATATAAATGTGGTGAATACAAGTCTCAAGGTGTATACCCTTTATATCAATGTATTCCCATGTGAATGGTTTGAATTGTTTTTTAAGAACCTTAAGTAGTTGAGCTTGTTGATCTTCACTTAACCCTCAATTTATGTGCATAAATTTTTTAGGGCCGACTTCACAAGGTATGGTGAAAGGTCCCATATGATCTTCAATTGTGAAGACACAAGGTGCTTCTGTAAACATTGAGAGAGCCATAGTTTCTTGAAACTCATCTCCAAATATTTGATCAAATTTGGCAAACGACTAAGGAAATCTATACTAGTACTAGAGGAAATACATTCTCAGTAGTCTGCTCCTGCAATGCCCAGGAGAAATCACTAGGAAAGGAAAGGTCATCAAAATATTCGTCCCCAAAGGAAGAATTTAACCACCATGAATTTTCAGTTACTGGTTGTGCTGGGGGATATAAAATAAGTATCTGGGTAGACAACCCATTAGAAATGGTCATCTATCCATTCCTACATCCTATAAAATCATTGGCAGTAGCTAAACATGGTCTTCCCAAGATAATAGGATTTCCTTTATAAGGATCCTTTTATTCTATCACCATAAAGTCGACGGGGTATTCCAACAAAGCTACTGATACAATAATGTCGTCCAGGACTCCAGTAGGATTTACTGTAGTATGGTCTGCTAGTTCTAGGATAGAAGGGGTAGGTCGAAGAAAATGTCCCAACTATAAATATTCTAAAACTATGGTGGTCATCATATTGATGGCTGCTCCTAAATTGATTAATGTGTTATCTATGGTGGTATTATTTATAATTATAGTTGCTACTGGGGCTCCTAGATTTGTATATTTTACAATCTGGGAGTGATCTAACATATATTCATACATCTCTCCTATGACATGAATTGTAAGGGGGTATTTTTGTTTCTTCCCTGGGCATTTAATGCATACTTCCTTTATCACCTTACTGTAAATTGGTATATCTTTAATAGGTTGCAATAACAAGATTTTGACACAGATATGCTTTAATTGATTCAAGATATCATACTCAGAATGAACTACATGTTTTTCTATTACTAATCTTACTGGAAATGGAGGAATTATTTGTTCATGAATAGGTTCCTATGGAGGATGGGTAGGTACTAGAAATTTTGGAATGTTCACATCCTCTAAGATGGCATCATTCCTGGGTTCATTTGAATCTTCTTATTCTTCGTTCTCCTCATGAATGATGACTGATTTTCTAGGTTTATCATTAACAACTCTTCCAAATCGTAATTGAATCTCATATATAGGTATAGTTGAAATAGGGTAGGATGGAAGAGTTTGTAACTCAATAATGTTAAGAGATTGATCTGGTTTATTATTAGGGTTAGGTACCGATTGTGTAGGTAATAATGTCAATCGTAGAGGATTTCTTTTCTGGAAGTGATGAGGTTGTTGTGAAATGAGAGGAAGTGGAGGTACAAATCCAGGAAAATGCTGTTGCTAATTTAGTTGATGCTGAGGATAAGGAATATTAGGTGGAGGGATAGGTTGTGACTGAGGGTATGGATGTCCTCTCCACCCTTGTGACCAATACTATTGCTATGGAAATTGAGGAGGAGGATAGTGAGGTGGCTAAGTCTGCCAACTAGGATTGTTCCATTGTCGATGTTGTTGGTATGGAGATTAATATGGTGGGGATTGTGGTGGAAAAATCTGGCATGCTGGTTGATCTCTAGATTTCCAAGGAGGCCTCCTATATGTTTCACCTACATCCCCATTCTTATAGATGGCTTGAAATCCAAGAAAGGATGGATAGTTATCTATCGGATGTTCCTCTGTACAGATGTGACATATAGAAATGTTGTTTAACAGACATTCCATTTGGGGATGTTTTGTTCTACACCTTGGACATAAAATACTCATTGCTTCCCGTTCTTCATATTTCCTTTTCTCGGCTTTTAAAGCATCTAATTGAGAAACCATGGCTCCTAAGGTGTCAGTCTTAAAATTTTCCAATAGGTTACCAAATTCCATCCTTGTAACCCCTCCTGAACTAGGAACATTTCCTCTTACATTTCTACTATAAGGTTCTCGCAAGTTTTTCCCAACTTTCCCCCTACTTCTAGAATAATTTTTACACAACTCAGCAATCTGTGCAAAGTCTTATGAGAAATATCACCATCTTCCATGAGATTAAGACTCTCTAGCAAGTCCTCAGAGATTCCTTTGAGAAAAAGTGTACGTACTGCATCTTCTCGAAGGTCATGATACTTTGATTTATGAAGTGAATAAATGAACCTTTCAAGATAATCCTCTAGGATTTCATATTCAAGTTGTTGTGTCTTTAATATATCATGTAGAGAATCTTTTATTTTGCATTATTCTTGATACGTTCTCAAGAATGAGGTTCTCATGTCATCCCAAGTCCTGATAGTGGATTCACCTAATCCCATGAACCATCGCAAGGTGGAATCTTTCAATGTAGAGGTAAATAGTTTTAGTTTGTAAGCATCTTGTAGATAATTATAGCTCCTATAGAGAGTATCAACCTAGAACAAGAATGTGTCTGAGTCCTCATTACTTTTTCCATAAAAGGTGGGTCAAGAAGAAGGAGGGATGTTTTTCATATTTACATCTAGTACAGTGTCTAGAATAGGAAACCCGAAGGTAGCCTCATTTTTATTTTCTCCTTCTCTTTCATTATTTCTAACTTCATTATGATCTTTCTTCTCTCCCTGGGGCCTCCATATAGGATGGGTTTTTAATATAAATATGCCTAGGAAGCTCCTTTCGAGGTGATAATGGAGCGTCCCCACACTCTGTTTCGGGAGAGATCTTCCTTTGGTCAACCATTTTCTTATTGAACCCTAGAGGGAAATTAGGTTCTACTGTGGATGTCTCAATTTGTGAGATGACTGTATATAAGGGGTTTCCAAAGAGGGATTTTACCTGCTCAGGATCACCAAAGTCAACAAAGTTTGGACTTCCTACTAGTGAAAAGCTCGTATCCTTTAGTTCTGTGACTATTGGAGAGCTAAAGGTTACTAGTGGTTGATCCTCTTGAACTTCTTCTGAAATGAGGTCCCCAGGACCTCCAGTCAAGGTTCCTTCTCCTTCTATGGCTCCCTTCGTAAGATATCTTGGAAGAGTTTCTTTAGGTTTCCAAGTAGAATTACTCCCTTCAGGTGTTTTTCGATACCTTTCTGGTGAGTTAGTAGTTGGGGTATTACATCACCTGGAAGAGTTAGTAATAATGCTTATATGTTTTCCTGTCTTAATAAATCTACCCTCAGGATCTCTAAGTCTGCTCATGAAAATAAAACTAAATTAAAGGAAACTTATGCTATTACTGTTGTTGCTTGATTTGGGGGCACCTATTATAAAAAATGCGTCGGTTATAAAAAGAAAAACAAGTAAATGACAAATACAGAAAATAACACACTTACAAAAACAACAAATGAACAACAAGGCTTTGGGGCACCCCACTATAGTGGATGCATCTCGCTGTTACACCATGGATGATTATGGGAATTTTGTGGTGAAGTCATCTTTTCGTCTTACTGTTCTCCCCTCCCTCTTGATGTGTAATATAAAATTAATCTACGTATCTATATAAACTTCATAAAGGAACCCTATTTATTCTACCTTATAAACAACTCCCTGACAACGCCGCCAAAAATGTTGGGTGTGTTCTACTATCTTAAGTACACCTAATATTAAATTATCAACCAGGGTTGGTAAGCTTAGGGTTGATAAAAATATATGCAAAGGTAAAAAGGCTCTTATGTTGTCATGGAGGTATTTTAATAAACAAAATACCAAAATATATTTCAAAATGAAACATCGAGTCAAACTTCTAAGACTATTTGAATAATTGGAATGGACTGGAGTATCAAATCCTAAACTACTACTAATAAGAAAGACATAAGCAATAATACTTATAACTTTAGACACTAACTCATACATAAAAGGAATCATAGCAACTAAACTCACGAATAACCAACTAACTACTCCTTAAGTGGAAGGGTGGGGTAAAAATACAACTTTTCCTACAAAAATAGAAAACTGGAAAAGCAAGTAGAAAACTTAATAAAGATAATAAACAGAAGCAACTAGAAAACTTAATAAATATATTTAAACTCTATTCTTCAATAAACACATACAAAAAACAAGAATGCTTCCTATGATTACAAATAATCTAACTTCCTTTTAAAAATAATACATCTAACCCTAAACTCTATATGCAAACAAAGATAACCATGAGATAAAACAACAGTAAAACAAAATTAGTGTTTAATATTCATGAAACAAGATCAACTTAATCTATATTTAATTTAAGGTGAAAAATAAAAATAAAGGAAGGATAATAAAATCTTAATTAATAACCTAAAACAATCAAACTTTAATTGCAATACTTAAATAAAATGATCAACTGTAAACATAATCCAAACATTAACAAACCAAAACTAGAAACAATCTTCAAAATACATAAAAAATAGAACCGAGGGTTAAATGACAGACTGAACATTAGGTATGTAATGGGCGACTGAATGGCAGACTAGACCGAATGGCAGTCCATATAGTAAAAATGGTAAAAACTAACCTAAATGAATTAATTCTTCAGCTGAAGCTATGCAGTTCTAAACCTGATGCATGGAATCAATAAACAAACCTATTTAATCAACAAATTAACTTCAAACTAGCTCTTAAACAAAAATAAAGCATTGCATTTTAAACTAATTAATAAGATGAAAATTAATTTAAACAAACTGGAAATCAACTTAAGCAAATTCATGGCAAGAAATAAATAAAAAGAATTGAATCTAAATGAAATGAAACTATTATATATAAGCAAATTCATAACATGAAATAAATAAACAAGACTGAATTGAAATGGAACCAAACTATTCTATGTGCTTGGAAATAAAAACTGAAAACAATACTTGAATGAAATGACTATAACTAAAATGACTGAAAGCAAATTACTGAAAAGAAATGATTGGAAACAAAAATATGCGTGCATCTACTTATTTAACTACTGAAATAAAACTAATCTAATGCAATACAAGAAATACAATAGCATTTACTATTAACTAATGAAAACAAACTAGAAATTAAACTAAACTAGCTAAAACAGAAAAGAAAGAACTAAATTAAACAAAGAAATGAACCTCTCATTGATGAGGGGCCCTCTCAACAATTAGGGGTGAAGTCTGCTAACTCCTACTCAAACGTACTCTTCAACAGCAATGCATACAGCTCTTTATTCAAACTCAGAAACATAATTACAGTGTTTATGAACTGCTTCTCTAAATATCTTGACTAACTAACTTTGACTCTGACTAACTTTTCTCTGTATTCAAAGAGTGATATATATTGTTTACATGAGAGATGAGAAAGTCGACCCTAAAATTTGACTCCTCTCTAATTTTAGGCAATCGTTTAGGCACATAATTGATTTACAACCAACGCATAGCTTGTTCTTCTTTCAGCATGATCATGGCATAATATGGCGAGTCTGCTCCTTTAGCATGAACAGACCTTCCTCGGCATGCTTGATGTGGCAATGATTCCTTCCTTAGCGTGGAGGATGGACTAGTGTTGAGTGCAGGATTGTACACAATAGGATTCTATAATGCATATCCCTCATTAGTGTGAGCCTGTAATTTTGCAAGCTGGTTTGTGATCAGATGCGTGGCAGATTAGTCGATTGCATGATGTTTTATGTTTAAATGCCCAAAATTGATTATGGATAGTGCACAGGCTGATGAGCGAGCTGATTGACGAGTTAAACAGATAATTGATCCATGAGCTGGATGTACGTCGATCTAGGGAAAACATGGCATCGTGGTGAATAGGGAAGAGCACACATGATAGGTTTCTAGAATGAGAGCGCTTCTTCAATTGAATGTGTGGGCTGGTGACGTGGTAATAAGAAACACCATCATGATAGAGACAATCTTCTAGAACGTTCCCTCCTTTGAATGTGTGAGCAGTGAAAATAGGATGGTGAAATCAATGCATCGACGATCCTTCTAGATTTTTGATTATGCTATCACCTGGGCACGTGGTCAACAAAACGGTTTGCATAATTCTTCAATGTTTAATGTCTAATATTGGATGTCAACAGTACGCAGGCTGATGGGCGAGTTGAATGCCAAGATGGATCATGAGCTGGACATATGGTGCAAAAGGAAGGCTAAATGCGTTTTGATGTTAATTTTTCCCAAACAAACTATAAAATATGCAAACAAATATACATATCAAATAATACATTAAATATGCTTTAAATAATATACTTTTGAGTTAATAAAATCATAAAAATGATATTAATAACCAAAGCTATAATAACATAAAAAAATTTCTTACGTTGTGATGAAATAACGATCTGCATGACATAAAACATACTAAAGATAGTAAAATATGTGTCAAAATGTGTTATTTAATCGCCAAAAATGATAACAAAATGAGGCTCAACACCTATAGCAAGGAATATTCTTCCTAAGTAGCAACTAGTGTTGGTAGCATGATTATTTGTTCCAATCAATTATAGGGTTAATGGTTTATAATTACCCAAATCCTGTTTTAAAAGTTGTAGTGCTAGAAGCTAGACTACATTATCAATATTTTAACATTTATGACTTTAACCAAGTTACTTTCAAAACTTACCTAAGTATTACAATTATCATTATTAACTTGGCATTTATAGAATAGCTATAAAATATCACCGAGGCCACTCTAAGCATGAAGTCTATGCATAAATGAAATTACAACCTAACTAAAACCTCAACCTGCATACATAATACTATAGAATTAATTCAATGTTTTAACATGCAAATAGTAAATTTTTTATTTCTTAATCCATACTTTGCAGGGTTTATCGTGCAGGTTCTAAACTACAGCAAAAGGTGAAAGATTTCCATGATGGTGGATTTCACGTGGAGTAGTATCACTAGATTAAGGGTTCTGGAAAGAAGCCTAGTCATAAAACATCCAATCATGGCCCTAAAATGCATTTGGATTCAACTGTTTGTTCACTTTGGAGAGGGAGAGTGGGCCGATAGGCCTCCACCTTCTCGGGTTTCCTGCAACGGCTTTAAATCTTTGCTTGTTCGTGGCATTTAGCAGCTGTGAAGTTATAATATCTCGCCATCACCGTGAGCTAATCGTCTCTTTCATGCTCACAACATGAGTGGCATTGAATCTCTGGTTGATGACTAATATCGTTTCCTTCTAACTTTAAACAACCGGTGAGTCTTATCCAATTTTTCAAGCATTTACCAATTATTTTATTCTTACCAAGACATAAACTAACAGTTTGAAGTTGTTATTGGTTTTATGGTAGGTGAACGAAAACACAGTCAACATATTGAAGGCGATTTTCTCTAAAGCTGAAGGGTGTGAGCACGATAGGCTTGGTAAGCCTTGGTCCCAACCCTGGGGTACCCTTCTTCATGAATGTTTTTGTAGTGTTGACGAAGTGTTTTTGTGGATTATTACTGTGATGTTCAAAATTTATTGGTGGTTAAATGTTGTGAGGTTTTTGGAATATTGATAGAGGTCGTATGGCCATATTTTCTGAAATACCCTTAGGGTTTCACCAGTGAGCTACGACTCTTGTAAAAAAAAATGATGATTAGGGTAAAACAAATACTAGTAGTTTTTTTTCGTAAAATTATTTGAGGATATATAAGCGCTGTAATTTTTTTTCCTTATGGAAATATTAGTTTTTAATATTAAAAATTTCAACATTTCTATGTATTATCTAAGTTTTGAAATAAAATCATGTTGATAAATTATTTATCTACTGATACTTTCTTTTATCAATGTGGAGAAATTTGGTAGGGTTTAAATCATTTTGTTTTCTATAAAAAAATAGGATATTTCGCTGAAGATATTTAAAAGGATAATACTTGTTAATGCTGGACTTATAGCTTCAGAATGACAACTATGATGATTTAAAACAAGATTTTTCTTTTGTTTACTCAGACATTTACATAGAGTTAGTTTGTAATTTTGTATTTAAATCGAAATCCTAAATGTATTATTTTTTTCCCCAAATAAAAAATTTGGGACCATTTCTCAATTTGTGCGTGTCATCCTTACGCAAGGGCCATGATAATATTCTCTGTATCATTCCAATTGTATCGTATGTCTTCGAAGAGACACCTAAATGTAATAGTTATAAACCTTCTATAATAGATTTAACCTTATAGGCTCCAAAGTCTTGACCTCTAACTGAGGAACTGTGTTAATTAATATGGTTGTATAGTGCTTTAAAACTATACTATGGAAAACCCTAATTATTATTTCTTTTGGAATACATAAAGCCTCACAAATGTCAATCTTTATATGAATAATTATTTACATGTATTTTACCCTAATCCGTTTGTAAACGAAAATGACCTCTTGGCCATGTGAGTTTGGTAGAAGTAAAAATTATTTCGACTGTAAAATTGGATAATGAGTAAATTTTGACAATAATTTACCTCGTATATTTTGGAACCTTAACCTTTAATGACCATTCTTGTAAATCAAAGATAATTTTTAGTTTACAAATCGTAAATATGTTTTAAATTAATAACATAAAGAAAAATGTGCGTTTTCAATTCTTTTTGCTTAAAAATAAAAAGAACTAGAATTACTATAAACTATTCATTGTTTAGTTAAAGGGGATTAACAGTTCTTTTTATCTTTTTTCTTCTTCTTGTGCAACCTAAATATACATCTGCAATATTTACATATATTTCTGTAACTTATATATATTTTGTAACTTATAAGTTCTATTTTTATAACTTATATCTATTTTTGTAACTTATAACTATTTATGTAAGTTATATCTATTTCTGTAACTCATAACTATTGATACATGTGTATAGAGAAGAATTAGAGTAATACTAACTATTCAACATCCATAATACTATAATGAAAACTATATATGAACATATGATGTTGTTTCTAGATAGTGTACCAAGTTTTACTATGAAAAATGTTTTGGATAAACATTAATATTCATCTTTTGATAAATTGTTAAGACATAAAATATATTAGTAACAAAAAACAAAAATACTTATGAGAAATGTTTTAACATTCATAAATTCCTTCAGATACAAAATAAATTTAAAGATAATAATCAGAACAAAGTTATAACCTGGATAACTGTAGAAGAGACAAACACCCCAAGGATCCCATTCCACCCAACCTTTCCCTGAAGATAACTCAAATTCTTGTCTTAGGACCCCCGAGCTTGTCCACCAATCCACCAGGATGAAAGCACCGTGTGAAGGAATGAGATTGCATACCCCTAAAACTCAACATAAGTACTTAACAACAGGACTCCTGTCCTTAGTAGTAAAGAACTCAGCTCTCAAGATGCATTTGTTCTAAAAACAATCTTAACCCTCAAACCACTTCTAACTTTCCCCTCATTGAATTTCTTGTGCTCTTTTCTCAACTTCAGAAATTCACAAGGTAAAAATTGAACAACCTCCTGCTGAATTCGATCAGTAGATATATGCATGCCTAGGTATTTTTGGGTAGTTTTTCAATTAATGAGCCACCTTCTCTGTTCCACTTTCTTGGGGAACATGACCACAAAATTAGGGAATTCCCCCCCTGCAATAGCTATAAGTGGTTGAGGATGCTGCCATGTGTCAGTTTGTTCTCACCCCAGTCTATTCCTCCTGGTGATTCAGTGAACACTCATTCAACAACCTCCTTAGTCTATTTGTCTCATCTTTTAATTATTAAGTAATAAAATATTCAACACAATTAATTATAGTTATCCTTGACCCCACTTAGTCAATAACCATAAAATTTACAATAAAAATAAAATAAAATGTTTTCTTAAACATAAAATGTTATTGAAATTGGGGCATGTGAAAATAAAACCTAGGAATACCCTCCAAATATGGACGATGAAAAACCGAACAATTCTTTGAGTATGATATATAGATTTGTAGAGAATGATTTACAATAGATAAAAATATTGTTTGATAAGAGATGCCACCACAACAATAGAGGAGAGAGATTCAAAGAAACCTGAGATCATACATGGCACATTCCTAGAGAATAGCATGCACTATAAATCCTCTCATGCAGTCATTTTCACCCTCCTAAGTGCCAATGTCAACCTAACACTTCATTTTTTCTTTCATGCACAATATATGCACCCTCCTTATTTAATTATCTTTAAATGGATGCTAACTGTCTTGAAATGGATGTAATCTTCTTGAAATGAATGCAAAATGAATGTCAACTGGCTGGACTGAACTCAATATTCAACTGAATGTCAACTAAATGGATTGAACTCAATCTTCAACTCAATGTTACGAGAGTAACCGAAAGTATTTGGTACTTCACAATCCATGTCACCTGGATGCACAAACTCTTTGCATTAATTAAGGAGATTTTCCTTCTTCAACTAACACATTATTTATTTGCATCTTAGGATTAACTGAGGCCTTCATAGTTTGAGTTCATTTGAGGTATACATGTGCAATTTGAATTCATTCTCTTTCTCTATGCTTTATCTCATTATCATTAATTAAATATTACATGGTCCATATGTGTATTAATTAATTAACCATATTATCATATCATACTCAAAAAAATTGTCACACATACTCATGATCATATATGTTACCCCAGACCATATAGTCATATGCAAAAGTAAGTCACTCTAGAGTTGATCAGTCTCTAGAGGAGACTTAATATCTTTATCCATCTCTAATGACCATGGTTAGTAATGCATCACATAGTATAACCACTTTACCAAGTAAATTATGCCACCTCAATAAGTGAGTATATTGGTAGGACTTGATATTACTCACAAGTATATTGTCTTGATATTACTCACAAGACTAGTATTGATTTTACTTACAAGACTCAACTTGATATTACTCACAATATCATATCCATATCTTGGAGGTCCATCTCATAGGGTACCTTCCATGAGAATACTTGACTTGATATTACTCACAAGTCTATACTTGATATTACTCACAATACTCATCTTGATATTATTCACAAGATTTATAATAAAACATCACCACCTCAATCATATGAGGATACATAGGACTTGATATCACTCAAAAGTTCGGCTTGATATTACTCACAAGTTTAGAGAATGACTCTTGATGTTGTATAATCAACACAATTAACTTTACACAGGATTGAAATGGTGTAGAATCATGTATACAATCACTCATACGAAAACAAACCAATAAATCTGTCACATATGTAGGAAGAGAGAGAAAAATACCATCTTCCATATGCCATATCTGGAGACCCAAGAAGTATTGTAATATATCAATATCCTTCATCTCAAAATTCTTTCCAAGATCACTTTTCATATTTTGAATTTAAAAAAGATGGATTTCATTGATAATAAGATCATCCACATATAAAACAATATTGAGGACATTATCACCAAAGTTCTTAACATAGAGATTTGGATAATGATATACACTGCTTAAAACCATTAGTCAAGAAAAATGCATCAATTTTATCATACCAAGCCCTAGGTGTTTGTTTGAGACCATATAGAGAGTTTTGTAATTTGCATACTAAACTTGATGATTCAATAAAATAAAACCAGGAGGTTGTTGCACATAAATGTCTTCATTAAGATCGCCATTTAAAAATCACTTTCAACATCAATTCAGTGTAATTCCCATTTATAAGATGTAGGAATAGATAAAATGGATCTTATTGTGTTCATTTTAGAAACATGAGAAAAAGTTTCATTATAATCAATTCCTTCAAGTTGATTAAAACCTTTTGTGACTAATTTAGATTTATATTTTTCAATTTGTCCATCTGCAGTGAACTTAGTTTTATAAACCCATATAAAACTAACTAAATTCTTTCTTAAAGGAAGAGGAACAAGAGACCAAGTCTTGTTTCTCAAAAGAGACTCATACTTAGCAGACATAGTTTGTTCCCAATGAGTCTTACCCCTATATTGAGCATAAGAAATAGAATTGTCTGTATCCAAAACTTTGGTTATAAGAGCAAGTTTAGATCTAGTTCTACGAGCATTGGAAGAATTACCGACCTCACTATCTACATATTCAATAGTATTTTGGCTCCAAATAGGAAGATGAGAAGAAACACAAGCTACTTCAGGAGATTCATTAAATTCAGGTGTAATACTTGAATAAGAGGATGAACTATGATCAACAATAGGCACATAACAAGAAGAAGAAGTAACATAGATAAGACTAATAGCTGACATTGGAAAATTTAGGGTAATATGAGGTTCTACAGACTTAGGTGGTGGAGAGACTTCACGAAATCAGACATCTCTTATGGTTATGAAACTTTGATTAGAAGGATAAAAAAATCTATAAGTCTTAGAATTATGATCATAACCAATGAATATACTTTTGTGAGACTTGGGTTCCAACGCTTTCTGTTTTTCATCAAGAATATGAGCCCAACATTTACAACCAAAAACCTTAAAATTACTAATATCTAGGTTTTTTCCATTCCATTTTTCCTTTAGGGTAACACGCTTAACAAATTTTGTAGGAACTCGATTTAAAATAAAGTTATCACAACAGATGGCTTCAACCCAAAATTTCTTATGCCAACATTTGGAATATAGCATACATGTATCCATTTCAACTAAAGTTTTGTTTTTCATTTGAACAACATGATTTTGTTGAGATGTATATGGAATAGTCCTTTGATTTTGAATTCCATGTTTAGATTAAAATGCCTCAAATTATTTCTTAACAAACTCCCCCCCATTTATCAGATCTCAAAGTTCTAATACTTTTACTACATGGATTCTCAACCATGGATTTAAATTCTTGAAATTTCACAAATGTTTCATTTTTATTTAAAAAAAAGAAACCCAATATTTTTTTCTAAAGTCATCAATAAAACTAAGAAAGTAAACTGCATGAGATGCAACAAGAACTTCAAGAGGACCACAAATGTCTATGAATTAATTGCAAAGGTTCTTTAGCACATTAAGCTTTACCCTTATCAAGCATTTATCTATGATGTTTACTAAGAACACATCCTTCACAAACACTAGTAGTAGAAGATAAATTAGGCAACCCATGTACCATTTCAGTTAACAATTTCATTTTACCATAATTCAAGTGGTATAATATTTCATGCCACACCTGAATTAGTTCATCAACATGAGTAACATAGGAATAACATGGTTGTCTCTTATTTGAGTTAAAACTAACAAACTTATATAAACAAGTTATATGATCACAATACCATAAGAAACTACTTTCTAATTTCATTTGATACTTTAAGAACATATTTATCAGTCCAAGCTTCAAATTTATAACCTTTTGACATGCACAAAAATTAGAGAGCAAGTTGATGGGAATGTTTTGAACATAAAACATCTTCCAATTGACCATTAGCAACATTAACATTACCAAAACCACTTATGGAAAGCTGTTTACCATGAACAATAGAAAATTTCTGAGATGAGTGATTATTATTTTCATGAGATGTAAATAAAGAAGCATTACAACTCATATGTTTAGAAGCACCAAAATCCATTATCCATTCCATATTAGAAGAAGAACTACTAGAAGAAGCAACATATGCACACAAAGCTACTTGTGATTCATCAAAACCTTTCTTTTTAGCCTTAGCATTTAAATGTTTTACTTTAAATCAATTATTTTTCACGATGATTAGTTTTACCACAATGCCTACAAGGATCCTACACTTTCTTCTTCTTACTATTTCCATGATGTGCATTAGAAGCATGAACAAATCTATTGGTAGGATTAGAAGTGTGTGAAATAGAAATTTTAGCATTATTAAAAGTTTTTTAGGATTCTTATTATCTTCCATAAAAGATTTATTAGGTGAACCTTGTCGTGAAATAATCAACATTTCATGCTCATTTATTAACCCTTTACAAAAATCATCAAAAGTGGGTTTTGTGGTACTTTGAGACAATTCAAAATCTCTATTCCTAGTTTGGATGAACATGTCAAAAGAATATGGAAATTTTTGTTCTACAAGAATGGTAAGAGTAGTGCCTGTCTTCTTGTAATATTTACCACCATTATTATTTTTTTCATTTAAAGTTTTCAATTCAGCAAGATATAATTCTACTTTTTCAAAATGAGTACGATATAGACAATGAATCTTCTTTTCAAGGTAATAAGTAGAAAAATCATCATATTTATCAAATAAAGAAGCAAGAATATTCCATTCCTCAACTGAGTTGTCTTCTATGTCAATACTTACCTGAAGACTATCTGAAACCGTTTGACCAATGAGACCTCTTGCTTGATCACACTTCTCTTCATATTTAATAAAAACTTGAGCATCTACATGTTTGTGTTCACCATTAGCCAACCTCAATATATTATTACTCCTAAGAACATCAATCATTTTTCTTTTCCATGTAATATAGTTAGGACCAACAACTTCAGGAACACAAGCTATTTATGAGGTCATAAGTATAGAAATTTTGACAAGATATACAAACAATAATGCGGAAGTTAAACAAGATAGGAAAACAATGAATAAACTAAAAAGATCTTACAAATTTTTATTTTATTTTAAATGTAGATCAAGAGTTTTGAGCCCAATATTTGAAATGACCATAATGCGGTGAATATGACTCAGAATATCTATTATAACCAGTTTCTGGAAACAACATGGTCATTCTACATCTAACAACACAAACCGAATACAAATATTGATATTTTGTCAAAATATATGATCTCTACAATATTTCCATACGTAGGGTTTTTTTTGAAAAATAGTTGATTTTAAATCAACAAAATCTTCCATTTCCAAACACAAAATCGGATGATTTTTTTTAATTCACATATCTTTTCGCGAAGAACTCATATATCTAACTAGCTTGTGCAAACTCTACACCAAATTTTTAGATCTGAATCTGAAAGTTGTGACCTCAAATTTTCCTAAAAATAATATACTAGACACAAAAAAATAGATTTGACTAATCATAAGATAGATCTCCTTGACGAGAATCAAAATTTTATATCTATCTACATAAGAAAAAAAAATCGAGAAACCCTTGAAAAAACTCTCCAAAAATATACACAATAGAGGGTTAGGGTTTAGAAAAAATATCAAATGAGTAGAATCATGCCCAAATATGAAGAGAAGCTTAATGGATACCAGATTAGAAAACACATCTACAAAAAAAATAGAATAATGCCTAGAAGATAATCCTATTGTCTACTAGATGAGAAATAAAATATGCAAAAAAGAGAGAGTTCCCAGATAACAATTTTTGGTTAAATTCAAATAAGATACTAGGTCATAGTAACCCACTACTACATTTTGATCCAAAATCCGACGGTTTTTTCCGACAGCGCGTGGATTTTTTATTTTAACCGTGCCAAAAATCAGAAAGATTAATTTTTGTTTTGAAATAATGGGCATAAGCGTCGCTTAAGCGACGGACATCCTCCTAAGTGTCGCTTAAGCAAAGGCGCTAAAATTTCTATCCTCCTAAGTGTCTCTTAAGCGACGGTTTGCCTCCTAAGTGTCGCTTAAGCGACGGCTCTAAAAAGGTAGGCATGAGTAAAAAATTGGAAGAGTTCCTTAAAAATGTTGCATCCATGGTAAGGACAGAGTTATAGGATGCTATTCAATTAAAGTTTGAATAAGAGGTCAAGGAATCCTCTAATCTCATTTGATCATTCCTACTTGCATGAATCCGTTGGAGTTAGTTGTTGTCAAACTTCACATAAAAATACTAGTAAAATTTTTGTTATACAATAGGTGTTTTGTTATAGATGGACTCTAACATGTCTTATATAGGGGAAACTTGTTCAACCTTTAACCTTTTTTTTCCTCTAAAACTACACTATGACATCCGTAAATTCATAATTTTGGGTTGATATTAGAGAAAAATAATTTTATTCTAGGGAATTTTGAGTTTTCATTTAATTTACAAAAAAAACTAATGCAAATAACCAAATATCATGTACTATAGCCAAAGTCTATGATGTCTTCAACAACTATGGCTTTGCTAGTTTTGAAATTTGGCATATGTATGGCATGGATTGTGTCATTTTAATTTATCTTCTTTTAGTAAGGACTATAGGATCATATATATTTAGGTATTTTGAACTTTAATTTACAAAACATTACAAACTAGCTTTTCTCATGGTTAATGGTGACTTTATATATGGTGAACAAATTAGGCTTGTGAAAAAATTGGTTCCATCATGTGAAGTTAGACCTTAGGGAAATAGAGAAAAATTGGGAAAAAGATTTTAGATACTACATCCATTTATCACTGCATACATTTAATAAGGGTGGAAGGGAAATGCTAATAAGGGTCATAAATAAATACAAAACCCATATCGACAACCCAAATCCCACTTTCAAAACCCACATCACATTTTGATTTAAATTTGCAAATCAAAACAAGTGGCCATGGGGGAAATAAAAAAAACTTACTTGTGAATCTAAGAGATTGGTGATGCCCCCAAAAATAACTTTAAATCTTAAGAATCTCTTCCTCACACACTCATCTGGAAATAAAATGAGGGGACCCCCTCCTTTTTTAGCTTATATTTGAAATGGACAACAAAAACAAAACAAAGATTGTTGTTGCACCATTTTTTTCTTTTGAATTCATTGCATCAATCATATTTCAATTGTTACAAAACTAATGTGGAAGAATAAATAAATCTAATAGTTCAAAGCACCTTGCTAATGTGGAAGAATAAATAAATCTAATAGTATATTGGAGCAAGCTTCCCGCCAATACATAACAAATGCAATGCTATGGGAGTGGTAACTATAGTGCTCTACCCACCAAGCCCTCTCATCCCTTGGATCCAAATCAATGGTGTGAAATCTATTACCTTTCGACCGGGTTCACCAAATCGATTTGTGGAGGGAAGAAAAGCCCCATTACTATTTTGGGCTTGGCCCTCATTGTTATCTATTGGGTTTGACAGGGTTGCATTAAAAACTGTTTATTCCAGTAGCATAGATAGCAGATCCTGCAGCATAGACAGCAACACGAGTAGTAGCATCATATATAGATATAGATGCAGCACAAGCAGTTCTAGGTCCAGGTGAAGCAGTCAGTTAGTCAATTTATTTAGATAAATACCCAGTGCCATGTACAGATGATCGTGATAGAGATGAAGAGCCTAATTCTCAAGATGAAGAGTCGGATCCTGTCCCCGAAAGCTGTTCCTTGCCCTTTTTCTTGAGCAAGATAAGGCATACGCTTTCCCCCTTATTGCCTTGAGGTGTACCCGCACTAATCGGTAATCAGTGAATTCCTATCAAGTTGAGAATCATCTTAGTGGTTTTGGTGGAATGGGAGCCCCATCTAGTCATTAATGCTATAACCATAATTTGTACACCCCAGGATAGGTGCACCTCCAGTAGAGGCATCATAATGTAGAAGCGTGGATTGCATTTGTTGGAAGTTGAATTCTTTTTGAGTCATCACAAAGATTCATGTTTTGGCTGAAGCATAGCAACTCCATTGACAAGGGAAAAAACTACACAACTCAACACAGTGGTCAATAGGTAATTCTTCATCTCGTGAACAATAGGAGAGGGTCGAAGAGGATAAGGCCGCAGGGGACAGAGCTCGCAGAGGAGAGGACAGCAAAGGAGGGTTTGCAAAGGAGGAGGGTTTGCAGAGGTCACACCGAGGCTGACAGAATGCCCCAAATGGATCTGTTCTCAGGCATTCCACCATATCAGTTGCACTTGTAAGTAGATGCTCTTTAATAGATAAGTTAACCTCCTTGCTTGAGTTCATTTCTTTTACCAGGATTTCCACTCTAGAACCAGTTTGCTATTTCACAAAGGGAATCAAGGATTGAACTACATCAATCATCAGAGGTCGATAATCTGCTTCTGATTGAACACACATTGGGTTTCTGTTGGATCTTGCAAAGTCGTGTCAAGAGGGTGTACAGTCAGAAGCAGCAAAGGTACTTTGCACTTTGCACAACTTTCTCAATTTACCTGTTCATGGGTGATTCTGTGAAACCAACTTTCTCAATATATAAGTCAGCCGCTCTCTTTGTAGTTTGCACTTTGCATAATTTTTCTGAACTTGCTTGTTCATGGGTGATTTTGTGACACCAAGTCATCGCCCTTATCATTTCAGGGCATTTCTGTTAGTATTCAGAAAGTGGAGAGTTGGAATGCCTAAGCATTTCTTCAATTAAACGTTAAAAGGCTCGATCAGACTATCCCCAATTTAATGTTATTTGTTCTTCTACAGGCCATAGCAAATTTATCAGTCAATGCCGATGTGGCTAAAGCAGTTGCTATGGAAGGAGGCATTAGCATTTTGGCAGCCTTTTCTAGGTCACCTAATAGATGGGTTGCTGAAGAGGCTGCGGGAAGACTGTGGAACCTGTCTGTAGGAGAAGAGCACAAGGTGTCAACTTTATGCTCTTTGCTTATTTTTTATTTAATCTAAAAACTAAAAATGAAAACTATGATGATCAGATATCCTTGTATGACAGGAAGCCTTACTTATCCTTTTAGCAAGCACCCTGCCTACATTGTGCATGTTTATGGTGTTTCCCATGTATTGTATGCACTGGAAATGCTATGGAAATTACAGTTGTTATTATTGATTGGTAAAACTGGGCCGTTTGACTAAATATTGCTTCATTTTCCTATCATCCATAGAACAACATTCTAGTTTACTTCCTCCTTTCCAAATAACATGAGGTTGATGTTTGTTTTCTTATGCTCAGGGTGCTATTGCAAAGGCAGGTGGTATTAGGGCACTGGTGGATCTTGTATTCAAATGGCCTTCTGGTGGGGAAGGGGTCCATATAGGTATAGCCTTATAGGTGCTAGTGACCTTAATCTCCTCACCTCTAAAAAAGAAATGAACATCTTTGAGAATTTTCTTTGACCTGTTAAAGATCATGACCTTGGCTTTACCTAGGTTGACTGTCAATTGATGAAGATCACAAAAGAGTGCCAAGGTGTCTAGGTTCTTTGGCAGAAACTTCAACCTTTTCCTCACTAGAAAAGTCTGGAATATGAATATATATGTTAAGTGTTTCAGACTTCAAGCAGAAAGGCCCGGGTCTTATGTCAGGCCCATCTAATGTTCTACTGCATGGCTGAACCACATCATTAAACTCCCCTGTTTCAGTAAATCCTGTATGTGAACTTCCCAAAGAAACATATTCTGTTCTTGAAGGTGACTGGATGCAGGTAATAGAAAAAACAATAAGTTCATTCCAAGCAGATAAGTGTAGCCATATATCAATACAAGGCACATAAATTGAGGCTTCACTGACCCCTGTATCCAATGTGCATAAACGTACACCAATACCTGGATGGGATGACTCTTTTGAAATGCAATTCAAGAGGGTTACTGCATTGCTGCATGAGATTACATCTAAGCTTAGAATTTCCAAATCCAGAGCCTCAAGAGATTCATTTCTCCAAAATCCTGACACTTTAAGACATCGTGCATCTATGGAGGTGAGCACCAGGCGCATGCAAAAGAGGAGCTTACAAGGGAGCCACAACCATCATGAGATCGTCGTCAATGTCTAAGTGTGAATTTGAAGATAAAGAATAGGTAACAATTGCAGGTTTGTTTTTCCTCAGTTTAGCGAAAGAATAGGTAACGACCTGTTCGATCTGCATGCAAAAAATAATTATGGTGGATTGTAGACCTCAAAGTCGTGTATTCATTTTCTTTATATTTTAAATCTAAGTGAAGGAAGACGACATTGCTAGTTATGGGTCCAATTGGCATTGGAGGCAAGATCAACATCCCATAGTTGCTTTCCAATTTCCAGTTTCAAAGGGGGCAACGATATTGATTTCATTAGTAGTAATTTATTTTCTAAAGAATTATAAGCATGTTATACTTGTTTTTCACTTTTACATAAATAAAATGAATCTTGGAAATAACAGGCGAAGTGAAATTGTATATCTGAATCGATAGGGAAATTGAACAAGTTCATATCAGTATGTTGTCCACTTTGTTTGGGAGATGTGGATATGGGAAAAGAACCCTCACTAATTGTTGAAGAGAAAAGTGGAATGTTAATGAGGTTACGTGACA